>CBVK0101877356.1:0-11101 GCA_900067695.1 Picea abies
AACCCAACTTAACTTTAGTATCGTTTATCACCCAGAGACAGATGGGCAGACTGAACGAAAAAAACAAATCATGGAGGATATGTTGCGTATGTACGTGATGGACCAACAGAAGTGTTGGGAGCAATTCTTGCCACTGGTATAATTTGCATATAACAACAGTTATCAAAGCACCATTAAGATGGAGCCATTCGAGTTTATTTATGGGCGAACATGTTGGACACCTTTGAGTTGGGATCGGATTGAGGATAGGGTCATGGTGGGATCGAAAGCGATCCAAGAGATGGAAGAGCAAATGAAAACAATAAGACAAAGGATCAAGCAAGCATAAGATCGACAGAAGAGGTATGTCGATGCGCATCATTTCAACCGTAGCTATGAAGTTGGCGATCAAGTATTCTTGCGAGTGAAACCACATAAGAGTTCGATCAAGTTTGGAAAGTGTGCTAAACTCTCTCCTAGGTTCATGGGACCTTTTGAGGTTGTGGAAAGGAAGGGGCCCAGGGCCTATCGACTAGCCTTGACTGATTTTTTGAGGCATATGCATGATGTTTTTCATGTATCGTTTTTGATACATTATGTTAGTGATCCTACACATGTTATTAACATGAGTTTCTTGTAGGTATCAAGCGAGGGGGCGCTCATGACGGAGCCAATATGCATCCTAGACCATCACATTTAACAACTATGACATTGAACGATAGATCAGGTCAAGGTCCAGTGCGACAACTATAGTCCACACTTGATGACTTGGGAGGACACATATGATATGTGTTAGCAGTTTCCATTTTTGTTTGATATCTAGACATATGATTTTGTGATACACTTTATTTCGTCACTTACATACTGTGAAACTTCAGGACAATGTTTAAAAAAAGAAGTGGTGTATGTAACATCCCTCTCTTGTGCACACTGATCAGACTTATTCTTTGAGGACACTTGTGTGCAAGTGATTCAGTTCAGTATACGATTGGTTGTTTTGATTATGATTTTGAGATGTTGTGGATCTGATGATATGTTATTTTTCTATATTTATATCAACATGGGCTATTGACTGGTTTCTCCTGAGTGTGCTAGAATATGGATGTTAGACGATGCCGATGACATCAATGTATCTCCTTGGACTCTGGATCGAGTCAGGGAGTGGACTATTATGGTTTTGGTTGTTTTGATTATGATTTTGAGATGTTGTGGATCTGATGATATGTTATTTTTCTATATTTATATCAACATGGGCTATTGACTGGTTTCTCCTGAGTGTGCTAGAATATGGATGTTAGACGATGCCGATGACATCAATGTATCTCCTTGGACTCTGGATCGAGTCAGGGAGTGGACTATTATGGTTTGAAGGTTTTGATATTACATATGTGACATATGACTATATATTATGATGTTTATGATTATGGTTGACATGATTTGTTGATGGATGAAGGTTGACGATAGATTTCCAACCAAAGTCACATTTGGAGTAAAGGGGTCACACACGAAAACCAGAGACATTGAGGGAGAGGTGTGGCAAAATCCCAACCACATCCTACTAGCACTCCAGCCATGGCTCAAACTATAGGTTAACGATTACATAGTTCGATAGATCAATGATGTTGTGAGGGAAGACTGTGACAGTCACTCACGATGATTCTTAGGGTCGAATAATAAGGCAGGGTCCTTATTCCTTAGAGACCATTAGTCTCCCACAAGGTCACCTGATGGAGTATTGACTCCAGGGGTTTTACGTCTACCAAATTCATTTAAGAGTTAAGTGGCACCCTTGGAGAATGTAGTGCATCTTGAAGGGAACATCACGCCAGTAAAACTGGAATGTAGGTGAGTGGCACCCTTAAAGCACCTAGTGCATGCTGAAGGGAACGTCGTGATTTTAACTATGGTAAGTTAATAAACCTAGTACCTAGACAACTATGCCTCCTTAGGACCTAGTTGACCTTAAAATGAATGGTGTGATGAGTAAAGTTTAATAACAAATTTTCGCTTAATAACTGTCACCAAGCCTAGTGAATTTAAAACATAGGTCTAAGTAGAACCTTTGAACAAAAAAAAGCTATTTAGACATGTAACAAGAAGGGGGTAAAGAAAATTCAACCATTAATAATTAAAGTAAAATTTTAATGGAGGATTAATTTATTAAAAGGGTAAATTGTTGTCTTTGTCTAAACTTGATAACTATGAACTTAGTTAAAAAAGGGAACTTAAAGAAAAGGGGAAACTTAAAGAAAAAGGGAAATGTCGAACTTAGTAAGGAATATAGCCTTTGGAACTTTCTATTTGTGAACTCAACTAGGATTTAAGTGAGGCATAAGTCATCTAAGAATTGTAAGGGAATAAAGGGACACTGAGGAGCATTTTTAGAAACGCTTCTAGGTGGGTGAGGGAAATAGGAAAATTTAATTAATTAATAATTTGATTTTCTGGTGCAACTAAGGGATCGAGTGACATGTGTACGGGGGAGGTTTATCCTAATTAAATTTAATAAAAGAATCTAATGACAGTTTGGGAAACTAATCACAAAGAAAACTCTATAAAAAGGATGATAGAGGAGGAGTATGGATCACATGTGGATTGCGTAAGGTTACGCTGTCAAAATTTTATCTTGACTGAATTTCTCTTATGAGAGTTGGGATACCCATCTCGTGTAATGAGTGGTAGGTCGACCTTGTGAGGCGAGCTGGGAGGTCACATTCTTTAGTATTGTGTGTGTGGCCCCTTTGCGGCTTGGGGGGCTCAAGGGGAAGAAGAGTACCCCTAGCGTTGGCTGGGAGGTATCGGTGAGGTCTCAGCGGTTGGAAAGAAGGAGAGGGATGGGGCATGGGCGTGGGACAACAACATCGAAACCTTATCCTTCGCTCAAGGTACACATGTCTAAATTTTGCAATTTTTATTTAGTTGATTGCATGCTGATTTACATCTAGATGGTACGAATTTTGGGTTTATCTCTCTACGTTTGTGGTTAATGTATGGAATTATGGTTCACCCAATAGAGACTACATCCATCTGCAGGTTCTGGTCTCTTTTGCATAAAGAGCACCCCTTTTATTTAATTATTTGTAGTCCAATTCCAGTAGTGCAGCCACCATTATCAATTCCAGTTTTGTCTACATGCTCTCTTTTTCTGGTAGTGCAGTGATAGTTGCACCTGCTAGACTTTTTCCTGTTATCTCTGTGTATTGTTTTATTTATGGAGTTACTGTATATTTTTCGCATGGCCAGAATGAGCCCTGGACCCAAATCCTTGCTTGCGATTTTATAAACCCTGCCTGCATTTTATAAATGATTGAATTGTGATTTTATAAACCCTGCCTGCATTTTATAAAAGACTGAATTGTGTTTTTATAAACTATGCCTGCATTTTTTGTATAATCCCTTGAATTTGCAATTTTATAAACCATGTATGCGTTTTATAAACAATTGTATTGTGTTTTTATAAACCCTTCATGCATTTTTATAATCCCTTGAATTGTGTTTTTATATTCGATTATGGCATATCATGTGGAATCTATTCAGGATATTTTTATGGAGTGCCCTTCACACTTTTCCTTGCATTTCTATCTATTTTGTCCATTGAAATCATTAAAATTTGATCGATGAGATTTTGATTTAGGGATGAAATTTTAGGGATAAAAATATAGTTAACTTTACTCAACCATTTGATTGATTAAATATAAGAAAAACTCAATATAAATATCATTAAAATTAGTTGTCGTTTGTCACCAGATTCGATCCCTAGATCTATTTTCCACACCATGAGCATGGTCCTCAAAGAACCCTTGTATTCGCGATTACCACTTTGGATTATCATGATTATCTAGTGAGCAGATGAGGTGGACCTGTTACAGTTTGTCTCTATGGGAAAGCGCCGAGGATGGGATTTTTGGGGCACCACTTGAGAGCCACGTACTCTTTTGCAAGGTGCATTCAGCAGGAGCATATTCTATGTTGAATGTTATTTTTCCTTATCATTCTAAATATAAAAAAAAACTAGAATAAAGTGATCGAATCTGGTTTATTAATTGGAGTTGTTAGCCATTAAAATGTTCAGTCTGTAGCTTGAATCTGCAAAATATGTTACATTTGTCATCCCTCAGCCATAATTTCCAGGAACCCGATGTTCTTTACTCCTCCAACACATAAGTGGAATCACAAGCGAACAATCAAAGCTCTTGTAAAAGCTTGCATGGCATTAATATATTTCACCTATTCTTGTGGAAAAAATTCAACCCATTTTAATGTTTGAGTTTAATATAAAAATGTGTGATCGTGCAGTATAGTTAATGCCCACAAGAAACCATAATCAAATGTAATTAACACACTGCCATACCATCATGTATAGTTGGTGAATGAAGATTCAATTTCTTTCTTGAGTTTCGTTCATTCATTTGAACAAAATGCTTCTTCAACAAGTAGAGGGGTCAGGATGGAAGTGATATTTAATAGCGGTGGAAGTTCCTTGTTTTATTCTCTGAATTTTTTGAGCAATGGCAACGCAATTTCTTTTTTTATCATGAATGTCCATTCTCACAGCTGGTAATTTTAAGTAATTATCTAGTCCGCAACTTCTTAGTGATTAGCAATTGAAACTATTGTCTATAATCAAATCGCATCTAAACTCTGCATGAGGAAATTGAATTACAGTCAGTTGATGGAATTTCATTATTATTTAAATTGAATTTCTCAGTAATGGAGTAATTTATGTGTAAACTTGTGTTAGTTGACTGATTGCCTTTTCCAGTTTCAATTCAATATGGATTGGAGCCTCATGCCAGGGATCATTTGATTAGCAGGTGGCAGGGTTTTTATTTTAATTATTATTATCATAACAGTTTAATTATTATTATTAACAGTAGATTCATAACAGATTAATTATTATTATTAACAGTTAGATTCATAACAGTTTACTAATTATTATTACTTATGACAGTAGATTCATAACAGTTTAATTATCATTATTAACAATTAGATTCATAACAGTCTAATTATTATTATTACTCATAACAATTAGATTCATAATAATTATTATGGAAAGTCTAATCTTTAGAAGTGCACTTTGTTTCGACTCTAATTATTGCAAGACAAACTGTTCAGTATTATAATAAACAATGATCTAACATTCAGTTTTAAAATAACTTGTGCTTTACAGTTGTACAATCCTTATAATTCCATGATGTATAATGGTGTATAACATGAACTCTTAATGATAAAATTTATGTGCAAGGTTGTATTAACTCATCGAAGCAAGGATTATCATGATGTAAGAAGTTAATGGTGTATGATAAAAAAAAATTAATGGAGAATAAACTCTATGATTGCAAAAGCTAGAAGGATGTATTACAAGTTGTAGTTTTATTAGTCGATTCTTATTTAAACTGCCAAGTTGAATAATTTTAGTTATTTTTTACATTGACATGATCTATGTGTGATTAAATGAAAGACCTCAGAAGGTATATCACTTCTCACGCCTCAGATTTTATTTTAATGGATGATTGATTAAATAGCATGCCTGGAATATAAATAGAATTGTGCCTCAAGTTTGTTATTGCTAGATAGATTGTGTATGTGAGCTCCCTTGCGCGCTTGTAAATTTAAGTTTGATTGAAGTAATGTCTAAATGTTTAGATTTATCTGGTTGTGCATGGTGAAAGGCCACTATTGATCGGTCGTTGATTTTTTTTTTTTTCTGCGCCATGAGAAACGTTAAATAAATGATTGCTAATTCTCACTCACATTAAAGGTTCATGTTACTTGTGTCGTTGATGTTGGTTGCATTGGAATAGTCTGATGATTGTCCTTAGCTTAATAGACTTTGTCTTACTTGTGTCGTGCGGGATGTAGACATCTCCTTGTTCCTCAGAACAGTCACCATCTTTGAGACCTTAAATGTTCAAAATCGATGGGACCCTGGGCTTGAGCGTTGCTTATGTGTCCTGGAGGTCCTAACCTTGCAGGGTAGGATGTGCGGGTAGTTGTTTTTACTTTTGTTTGATTGATTTTTGTATGTTGCATCCAACTATATGATGTGCTAGTATGCTAGGTTGTTATGTTGTTTGTTTCTTGAATTGTGTCCATTGTGTTCATCGTTGAGTTGTGTTGATTGATTGTTTCTCGTTGTTACCTTCCTACTTAAAACAAAATGCACTTGTTATGCATCGCATGTTGTCGTGACAATGTGGAATGTTACACATAGGAACTTCGGAGTGGGTTAACTTGCTCTCATAGCATAGTTTGGTGAATCAATGTGTAAATCCAGTTTCCATTGAAAGCGTTCATTTAAAAATTACAAACACATAAAAGAAATTTTAGAAAAATATAGTGTTCTTATACATGAACTCACACCTTCCCTTCAATGACACCATTTAATGTAGATTGACCACTGTCTTGCTTTGGAAAAACAACCTTACTCTTAACTTTGGCTGGGAGACTCAATCTTTTATTAATTAGTTCAAACCATTTGATTTTAATGGCAAGTTTTAATATATTTGGTCACACATGGTGAAGGTCACGTATTCATACTTCAAATATTGGTGAGTAGTTTTAAACCTAAGCAAGTGGCCACTAACAATGATATCACTTTTGTAACCAAGTAAAATGTGTAGTGTCCAACATAGACAAGTCAAGTATAACCGAGTGAAATTTTCTACATATTGCTACATAACCAAGAAAAGCTATATCTAAATGTTATATATTTTATGCGAGAATCTATATCTAAATGCTACATAATATATGGCAGAACCATTTATGCACCTGTTTTTATGCTTCATATGTAGTTGGATCACATGGCCATCTGTCACTACATCTGTCCCTTCAACATTAACACCACCACAACTTCCTTTACTTGTATTGAAACAAAACATATACCATAATAAAACATAGCAAAGTTTATTTTATCAATATTGGTAATCATGACTAACAATTTATTGTTTTGGAATGAGGTATCCGTGGTTTTGCAAATGAAACTAAACAAACAACGATGATGAGGATGCTAATGATGAGGATGCTAATTAAAATCTTGAAAGTGTTTATCTATATTTATTTGTTAATTTTTATTTTTTCTAAAATATGATTGGTTCAAATTTTATCGAATAAAATTATTTTATCTTAAAAATCACTTAAAAAAATTTTAAAAATCCTTAGAAATTTGAATATTTTTACAAAAATATCTTTAAACATTTTACAAATTGTATATTATGAAATGGCATTTACACATAGACTATTCACTCATTTCATACACAAATTTGATATTTGCAAACCACTTTAAAACTAGATAAGATAAAATTTTAGCATTATTAAACCATCATTTTTGTAAATGTTCATATCTAATGGTGGTGGTGGAAATTTGTATCCCCACATTCCATTTGCACCGATTCCACTAAGTAAGATATAATGTAGAATCGAGCATATAAAATTCTCACACCATTTCAAATCTTTTTAAAATATCTTTGCTAGAATCATGTCAAATAACATTCACCCTTCTATTTTTTAACAAATTGTGAAATACATGCAGGTATTTTCAGCGGGCCGACACAGATCCTTTAATGCATTGGATTGAGAAATACGTGCAGGTATTTTCAATGGGCCTATGCAAATATGTTCTTAACCAGAACGACTTGTTAAATTGAAATTCTCTAATGTAATTAATTTGCAATCAGTGTGTGCAAATTAGCTAATTACTATGGTGCTTTGGTTCAAATTATTAGGGTGAAGTGGATACCAATGTTCTGCGTAAGACGCTTGTCACCATGTTATGTAAGAAAAACTTGCAGGTCATCCGACGTTACAAAGTCAAAGATCTCCTTTAAGAAGTCAATGTGTAGAATCCCATGAGGCCATGACATAGAATTAAAATATACTTAACAATCTTCCATGACAATGGTGACTTCAGGTAAGGGTCCCAACAAATATTGGATATAACAAACTATAGATATAAGAAGCACAAGAATTAGAAATGAACTAGTGCCTATTTTCATGATAGAGGCATCTTTAAATTATTCCATAGAGGATTGATATTAAGACCTTGTCTCTTGCTACTCCCAAGAAAAATAATTACTTTCTATTATTAACGTGAACATCCAATCACCTTTGTATCTGGAATAACCTTTCCTATCTTGTAGTGCATGGAATAATTATTTATGGAACCACCAGACCTAATGGCACTCTTCCAAGTAGGCAACATGCATGAAGTATCTTAATTGATCTTGTTTAAGTTGATCTGTGGCCTCACTACTCATTCCTTCATTTAGTTCCATTGATAGCAAAAGTAGAAGCAAAGGAAGAGTCAAAATCCTAAGACACAAAATCATTCATTTCATTTTATCCAAATTTGGATCCAACCACAAAGGAGGGCATGTAGGTTAGTGCTTTCTACAACATTGCAGAGATAAAGAAAATATCAAGTGAGCTCCTATGATGAAAGAAAAGGTGAATTAATTCCAAGGTAGATGTGTTATACGTTCAACTCTATAGGACAATTGATGTCCATGAACAATAGTGAAGACAATATAGGTGTGTACAGATAAAAGTTCGGTGATGTTGTTATTGGGATAGCGGTAATGTGTCTATCTTGATACAATCTTTATTTTAACACACATAAACTTGTAAGGTATTTTTTGTTCTAGTGCTTATTGTGTTAGAATTATTAGTGCTTATTATGTTAGAAGTATTCTTAAATAATAAGAGAAAGTGTATGGTGATTGTGTAAAGATAATGGTCATCGAGCACATAATGGTAAAGATAATGGTGATTGAACACATAATTGTGGAGAAGAAGAAACATGAGCTTCTTAGTAAGTAAATGAGTGAGGATCTCATGGAGGAGTAGTGTGAGGCCAAGGAAATGCTTAATATTTAGTGATAAGGCATCCCAACAAATCTTATGGATCATCAATTGTTTTTCCAAATGTGTTTCTTAACTTCTATTAAATATACAATATGGACCTTAATTCACTCTTGAGGTTAACACAATATTATAATTAATAAATCCACTAGGGTCATTTCTTGCTAATCAGGGAAAAGGGGCACTGGGAAGCTCTAATCGTAAAGCTTGGCAATCCTAATTATGCCAATGTAGGGGTCAAGATGACGAACTTGGAAGGGAACGAAGTTTATGTTCTCAGTGCCACCAAAAAGGGCCTTGGTTATAAATACTTCAAGGCTATGAAACTGCTCCCCATCCTCAAAGATATATTTTATAAGCCCCCTTGATAGGAAAATAATAGGAGGTGTAGGTATGTGATTTACAAGTGAATTGACGCTAGTTCATATTACAGCTACAAGAATGACAAGGAAAGTATCTTAGAGAAATTCAAATGACCCATGGAGGAGGAGATGCGAGAAAGAGCACTATGGAAGTGGAAGAGGATTGAGTCCATGCGCTAAATTATGAGAGGCACGGAAGAGTGACCCATGCTTTTTCCTCTGCAAAGAAAAACCTCCACAAAATTTAATTGTGGAGGTTTTCATATGTAGTTTGTGAATTAAATTGTTTTTCATCTGGCTACTATCGTTGTTGCTACTCCACTCATAGTTTTCATCATCGTATCTGATTCAAATAAATTCTTTCTAGGCACATATATATAGCTAAAAAAAATTTAAATTATAAAACACAAACATATTGTAAGGAACCTCCTCATTACGGCGACAACCTCTTATAACAAGTGAAAAAAAAAATTGTGTGTATGTGTGCATGTGTACAAGGTTAATAAATACATTCGGTTGGACGTCTCCATACGACGACGAACATGACACATGCGTTGCGATGACAACATAGAGATCTAAGATGCACATAAACCTTTGTAAGCAAAGAACGACAATCGACAGACAATAATAAGACTGACTACCCCTCCATCCTACCCTGCAATGGTTAGGACCTCCAAGACACATAAGAAATGCTCAAGCCTAGGTTCCCATCGATTTTAAGCATTTAAGGTCTCAGGGCTGGCGACTGTTCTGAGGAACATGGAGGTATGTACGTCCCGCCTGACACAAGTAGACCAAGCAATGAAATTAATACAACCAAGCACAACAATAACTAAAAGAGCAACCACGTCATCTACAGAAGGCCCATAACAAAAGGACTCAGACAACAACTGACCATTATTACAACAAGGCATTATCTCTGACTCAATTAGCATTAAGTACCGATCCGTTACTCCCTTTAATTTCCATTAGTTGACGAGTTGCCAAATCTACCCTTAAAATAATGTAAATTCAATTAATTTTGATTTCCCAATACTAAAGCATAATGACTAATTGTACCACATTAATAAATAACATACCATACTACTAAAATACAATCTAACACATTTATCCATAAATATTTCATGTCAAAATCTACCATCAATTCTTATCAAGTGGGTAAGTATAATAATTGGCATAATTGACCTGAACCTAATAAAGCATAATATATGATAGATAAAAACATATTAGATGATAAATAGGAAAGTCCCAACAATGAGATGTCATTGAATAACCTACCATACTACCATTTTACATCCCCAAACAATAATTACCACATCACATTGTATATTACCATAACTAAGCATAAGGACGACCACCTTGCACCTTATATGGGGTCTGTAACAATTATACTAACCTTCGCAAACCATAACAACATTAATATTAACAATTCCTAAACATCATTATGAACATTTAACATTTACCTTACATTAATCATTATCATAAAACCATAACAACCTTTAAAAATTAGCATTTCCCTAAACATTTGCATTAACTTTAAACGTCTCATTGCATTAATCATTATCATAAAATGATAATAACCTTGAAAATTAGTTTTACCCTAAACATTTGTCTCTAACTCAAAGCATTACTTGCATTAATCAATATCATAAACGATCATAAAATGGAAAATTTGCTTTACCCTAACCATTCGCCAATCAAGGAATAAGAAGAATTAGCAACTGGAAACTATCAGTTGTGAGTGCATGCAGGGAATCGAGTGGGCTACTGACACGCGCAAGCCAGAAATCACGCAGCAAGGCAACCATCAACACAATTAAATCATTAATACACAAAGAATAGTTTCACATTAAGATTGGGAACCGAACACTAAATGACTTCTATGTGTGCAAGGGTTTCGA
>CBVK0101877398.1:5580-41742 GCA_900067695.1 Picea abies
GAGTAAGGGTCCTGTTCTCTAATTGCAGAATAGTTGTTCTTTCCCATTGCAGTGTTATTTTAATGTAATCCAGGATTCTTAGATTGAACTTTAAAGAATTGCAATAGGGGGATTACTTTCTTGTGATTTAATTCAGAGATTTAGTTCATTCAAGAAAGTATAAATAGTATGAATTTCTTTACTACAACACTAAGTTGCTTTTGGAATTGAGCATATACAGTGCGTGGCTATCTTTGAAATAAAAGACTTCCCTGGGTTGATAATTTATGTATCACTTGATTGTTTAATTCAATTAAGCAATTATAGTGACCAACAGTGAGGATCCAGAGATGGAGCAGATCAACGATCATCGGGTAAGCTTGAGTCACGGACTTGCACGAGGTTTAGTGCATGGGCTCATCTGTTATGGCCAAAGTCACGAAGTGATTAGCCGTTTCACGATTTTGGCTACCGCGACTTCAAAAGACACGGGGTCTCTCTTCCACTACATCGGGAAACCCTGAAACCCGAAATGCGAACAGTGTCCAAAATCCATTTTGGCATTCTGGCTACCAGGAGTTCAAGAGACAAGGGAGCCTCTCTTCCACTACATTGAGAATCCCCAAACTCTGAAACGCGAAATGAAAAAGTGCCCGGAAGCCATTTCGACATTTCGGCTACCAGGAATTCAAAAGACACGAGGTCTCTCTTCCACTACATCGGGAATCCCCAAAACCCAAAATGCGAAAATCAATTTTGGCATTCCGGCTACCGGGAGTTCAAGAGACAAGGGAGCCACTCTTCCACTGCATCGGGAATCCCCAAAACCTGAAACACGAAATGAAAAAGTGTCTGGGAGCCATTTTGGCATTTCAACTATTGGGACTTCAAAGGAAAAAGGGGTCACTCCTCCACTACATCGGGAATCCCTGAAACCCAAAAAGAAAAAAGCCATTTCGACATTCCAGCTACCAGGAGTTCAAAGGACAAAGGGGTCTCTCTTCCACTGCATTGAGAATCCCTGAAACCCAAAATGCGAAAAGCGCCTAAAATACATTTCGGCATTTCAGCTATCGGGACTTCAAAGGACAAAGGGGTCACTCCTCCACTGCATCGAGAATCCCAGAAACCTGAAACGTGAAATGAAAAAGTGCCCAGAAGCCATTTCATCATTTTGGCTACCGGGACTTCAAAGGACAAAGGGGTCACTCCTTTATGTTTTTAGCCTCAGCCACCCTCCATGGAAAAAGTGGTTAATGAATATTGAGTAGGTGGTTGAGACCTCAGCTCAAGCCATGAATGCAGGGCATGGAGGTTCTGGAAGGTAGTCTACCCAAGATCATCCTATGTGCAGGTTTTCCTAAAAGAGCCATGCCGATCTGATGTCCTCGACTGATCAGAAGAACCTGCACATGCTAAGTTAGACTTTAATGTCTGATCTACCCTCTTGTTTCCAAGAGAGTGAATTTCTTTGAGTATATATACTCAGTTTTGGTGTTTTTGTAAAGATATCGATGGTAGAGAAAAGCTTCCGACAGTAAAGATTTAACAAAGCCTCTAGTTCTCTGGTTATAAAATGATATTTTGAGATTTATTTTTTAATGGTGGCCAGTCTCCTCCTTTCCTTTTTTCTCTGAATCCGAACCCTGGGCATGGATGATCGAGTCGGGTGTTGCTATAACTATATAATGCATGTTTGATTGTATTAGTTTAGCAACGTTTGAGGTTTACTTTGAAGTTTCTCTCATCTGAGAGGATCTCATATATGAGACTTTTCCCCTTTATTTTCTTTCACTTACTCACCACTATGCAAATTTACTGGCTTAAGTTAGATCAATACCTCTCATGTCCTTACTGTTCCAAACCAATTTTCTGAGTGAGTGATATTGTTTTGAGTTTACTTCCATTTGATCGCCCCCTTTTAACAAATCATGACATAAACTGATGGGCCTCAGGGTTACTCCTGCTGCAATCCAAGAGTGACTTCTGACGCCAACATTTCTGGTGCCATTGCCGAGGACGAAGTTGAAAATTTTCATTGGGATTGAATGACATCGAGCCTCTAATTCTGAAGGTTCATTAGGCATCAGAGCCCTACAAGATTGCTACTGTGCACCTGGTGACTCCATTGTGATGACTCCACTGTGGCAAAATTGCTATTTTAGTTGTGGCTTCCAGAGGTAGGCACACACGGTCCCATCCACAACTGCCTCTAGATACACCTGAAGCTGATCTGGAGGTGATTTGCAAAAAAGGAAAGGCCTCTGAAGGAGAAACTTCCACCGCTGAACCAGGTAATTTTACATCTTCTTCTGTAGGAACTCCATTTTCTTCTTCTTAGCTTCCTAACATAACTTTTTTTGAAGTTTCCCGTTTCCTGAATTTTGAGAGTGTTCCTACTGAGTTCTCCCCTCCTAGTCTAGGATTGGAGGGAGAAATCCTTGTCACTCCCCTCTCCCTTGAAGATGTACCTTGGCGTAGACCTAGGACCATAGAATATTTCCTCACCCCCAACTTTACCACCCCTCCTCTTATTACTATTGTTGCTACTGCATAGAGAGAGGCATCTGCTGACTCAATCCCCTTAGCCTTCTCTCTGAATCCCCCATTGTTTCCCCATCCACCTGTAAGCTCATTTCCAATATCCCTTGTTCGAGCCCCTTCTCCTTTGAGTTCTCCTCTACCTAATATTCCTATGGCAGGAAAAAATCCCCCCATGACTAGAATGGAGGCTATAATAGCTGCTAGTTATGCTCCCCTTTTGTTACCTTATCCTCTCAATGCCCTTCCAGCAGATGGCTATCTTAAGCAGCTACCCAAGTTTACAAGCGAAGGGGACATAGCTGCAGAAGAACACCTTGAAGCCTTTTACAGTTTTACAAATGATCATGTTATCATGCATGCAGACGTATGGATGAGGATTTTTCTCCATAGCCTTGAAGGCAAGGCTAGAAAATGGTTTAGGGCCCTGCCTCCTGGATCTATTGATGGGATTGAGGCTTTGGATAATTCCTTTTTGAGACAGCGGGGAGACAAAAAAGACTTCATGTATTACATGACAGAGTTTGGGTCTTTGAAGAGAAAGGAAGGAGAGTCTGTCTCTGACTTCTCCAAGAGATTCAATAAAATGTACAATAAGAGCCCTATTGAAATAAAGCCCTCAGAAGTGTCTGCTAAGATCACTTATGCTAGTGCTTTTGATCCCAATTTCTACCTTCTGTTGAGGGAAAGGAGAGCCACTACTTTGGCTCACATGCAAGATGCAGCCGTGGAAGTAGAATCTAACATATTGGTTGTTGACTGACTCAGGAATAGGGCTGATAGAGACATATCCAGGAAGAGACTTGAAGCCTACTGATCTAATTCCTCTCCCCTTCCCCTTCATATGGATGAGGTAACTAAAGTGATAAAGTCTCTTTCGGCTAGAATGGAAAGGTGGGAGTTGGAAGGGAAGCCCACGTACAGAAATCCCCAAAATATTGATAATAGAGGCTTTAGAAGGCCTAGCAACAATATGCCACAAGCTTTGCGAAGGGAACAAACCAACAAAGACAGATATGATTAAAGGATTCAAACCCCTCTATAAAATAACCTAGTTGCTCATGAGGAAGGAGAGGAGATATATGAGCTCGACCTTGAAATTCACTATATTGAAGACACCTTCCCTTTTCCCCATTTGACTCAATCTATACATGAAGAATCCCTTATGAACAGTCAAGTCAATGAGTTGGGTAAAGGGGAAAAGGCCAACAACACTCCTAATAGATATCATCTCAAGTCAAAGAAGAAAGAAGGAAATTTTGATAGCCATGATCAACCCCTCATAGTGGAAAAACCTGCTAAACCTGCTACAATCACTACTAAAGAAAAGAAAACTTAGACTACTTCGCCAACAGCCAAAGAACCTGTCTCTGAGGTAAGGGAAGATCCTAAGCCTTTTCCCTCCTTTAGTTTTGAGCATGCAATTCAAAATATTAGAATTCCCGTACCCCTCTCAGAGCTAGTGAAAAATGAAGATTTCAAAAGGTCCCTCTCCAAGATGCTACAATCTGAGTCCCCCTAGCCTTCTACAGACTTAGTAAATATTCAAGATGAAAAGCCAACAGTCATCCTAGGTCCCATGGTAGAAGACATAGATGATTCATCCCCTCCCTTCTACACATCCCTGAACATACATGATAAAGTGATGCATACTTGCCTCATAGATTCAAGAACTTCCCACAACCTTATGCCCAAAAAAATCATGGAAGAATTAGGAATGGAAGTGACAAAGAATTATCATGATTTGTACTCTTTTGATTCAAGGAGGGTGCAATGGCTTGGAGTCATCAAAGACTTGGTGGTCTCTTTATTTCAGCTTCCAATGAAGAGTGTGGCAATGGACATTATAGTAGCTGATGTTCCCCCCAAGTTCGGTATGCCATTTTCAAGATCTTGGATTAGAAAACTTGGAGGAACATTACAGATGGATCTCACATATGCCACCATTCCAGTCTTTGGAGGGGAACACATGAGGTTGTACAGAGAGGTGCATCTGGCCTACATTGTCAGTGATGAAGCAAACCCCACTAATCACCCCATATTTGCACTTGACACTAATTTGGGGTCTAGTTTATTGCAGATCACTGAGACTCCTGAAGCCCCATTTCAAATAAAAAAGAAGCCCATTTTTAATCATGAGATACCTCCTCCAACCACCTCTATTTGGAAAATTTTCTTCGACAGAGCTTCTTCCAGCGAAGGCGCTGGCACTGGAGTGGTTCTTGTGTCCCCTTGGAAGGAAACCATATCCCTGTCATACAAGCTAGAATTTGAAGCTACTAATAATGTGGCAGAATATGAAGCTCTTGTTCTGGGTATGAGGGTTGCAAAAGAAATGGGAATTAAGGAGGTAGCAGTGTTTAGAGATGCTGAGTTGATAATCCAACAAGTTAGAAATGCTTATCGGGCTAAGAATCCTTAGCTTAGGGGTTACAGAAATGAAGTGTGGGACCTGTTTGATAATTTATTCCTGGCTTTCAACATTTCTTTTATTCCTAGAGATGAAAATACTTTGGCCGATTCCTTAGCCATCTTATATAGTATTTTAAGGATCCCTCTACCGCCTAAGATCAAATATGAGGTTGAAATAAGATATAGGGCATATTTTCTAGACAATATCAAGCATTGGAAGGTATTCAAAGATGATCTTGAAATCGAAAAATTTCTTCATTCCGTCGATGAATTTTCTGCATTGCACATTGATCAGGATCCTGATCTCGAAAGTCACCCTCACCCTGAGGTATTTTTAAACAAAATTGCTAATCACCATATTATTCATTTTCCTAGCAATCACATTCCGAAGGGACTAGTCCCTTTAGAAAGATTGTTCAATGGGAATGATGTGGCAGTAAAGGGTAGGGTTTCAAATGGATATGATGATACAATGGAGTGCAATATCGACACACAGGAGGAGCCTAAGTTTTTCAAGTTGTCAAGAAGTTTGACCAAAGAACAGAGGGCCGAATATACTGAGTTATTAAAAGAATTTGCTAATGTGTTTGCATGGACCTATGAAGACCTCAAGACATATGACACATCTGTCATTGAACATAATATCCCCCTGAAGGGAGAGGATAAACCATTTAGGCATAAGCTAAGAAAGATAAATCCCATGTTGTTACCTGTCATGGAGAGAGAAGTGAAGAAGTTGTTAGATGCCCAAATCATTGTCCCCTTGAGATATTCTGAGTGGGTATCCAATTTGGTCCTGGTGAGGAAGAAAAGTGGAGAAATTAGGCTCTACGTCGATTTCAGGAACCTTAACAGGAGCTCAAAGAAAGACAACTATCCCTTGCCCAACATGGAACACATATTGCAGAGGGTAACTGGTGCATCTAGGATATCCATGATTGACGATTTTTCTGGCTATAATCAGATATCAACCATGCCTGAGGATAGAGAAAAAAAAACTTTCACTACTCCTTGGGGCACATTCATGTATGCCAAAATGCCTTTTGGATTAATGAATGGAGGAGCAACATTTCATCGAGCCATGGACATAACCTTCATCAGGGAGAAAGATCAGTTTGTGGTGATCTACCTGGATGACATCACAATCTTCTCCAGGTCTGTTAAGGAGCACTGCTGTCACTTGAGAAAAGTTTTCTTGAAATGCCAGAGGTTTGGCCTTTCCTTAAATCCCAAGAAATATTTGTTTTCTATGAAGGAGGGGAAACTGTTAGGCCATATAGTATCAGTAGAGGGAGTGAGAATTGATCCTAACAGGGTAGAGGCAATTCATACCCTGTCACTTTCTAGGTCTAGAAAGGAAGTTCATGCTTTTTTGGGGAAGATTAACTTTCTGAGGAGGTTCATCTCAAATTTTGTTGAGTTGGTGAAACACATCATAGCCATGCTTAGAAAGGGAAAATAAGTAATGGACTACTGAACCCAGGGAGTCTTTCATCCAAATAAAAAGGGCATTGACTAAGGCACCTGTGTTGATCAACCCTGATTATTCCAAGGATTTCCTAATTTTTTCTTTTTCTTCTTTTGATACAGTAGCAGTGGTCTTATTGCAGAAAAATGAGGAAGGGCGAGAGAAACCCATTTCCTTCTCCAGTAAGGCATTAAGAGATGCAGAAATTAGGTATGAGATCATAGAGAAGCAGGCCTATGCCTTGGTGAAAGCTCTCAAGGATTTCAGAGTCTATGTATTGCACTCAAGAGTGACTGCATATGTTCCCTCAGCCTATGTGAAGGACATCCTTATACAACCTGACATAGATGGGAGAAGAGGTAAATGGATTGCCAAGATCTTGGAGTTTGACTTGAAGATAAATCCCACCAAGTTGGTAAAAGGGTAGGGTTTAGCCAAGCTCCTGGCTGAATCCAATTTCAAGGCCTTGGGGGTTAGCTTCATCAACACTTGCTCAGGAAATCAGCAAGCTGAGTCACCCAACAAAAGCTCTCATGGTGGCCTATCACTAGAAAAATGCACCTGGTATAGAGACATTTTCTACTTTTTGCAAGAGTTGAAGCTTCCTGATGGAATGGGAAAAAGAAAGGTAAGAGATTTAAATCTCAAGGCAGTCAGATATTGTCTTATTGACCAAGTCTTGCACTGGAGAGATCTTCTAGGGGTGTTTTTGAGGTGTCTGAATCCACAGGAAGCCCAGAAAGTTATGTTTGATTTCCACAGTGGCCTTTGTGAAGGGAATCATTTCTGGAAGACCACAACCCACACAATTCTCAGGGATGGGTACTACTAGCCCACCTTATTCGCTAATGTCTGTAGAGAAGTCATAGCTTGCATCAAATGCCAAAGGTTCTTAGGAAACAAACAACTCAAATCTATGCCACTAAAGCCTGTAGTAGCCCCTTTCAACAGTGGGGGTTGTACTTCATTGGGGAAATTCATCCTCCTTCAAGTGGCTAGCATAGATGGATCCTAACTGCAATGGACTATTTCACCAAGTGGATAGAAGTTGTCCCCACCAGGAGTGCTTCGCACAAGGTAATTATCATCTTCTTGGAGGATATCATAGCCGGATTTGGCTATCCCAGTAGAATTGTCACCGATAATACTGCTTCTTTCAAGTCTGAGCCTCTAGTTAAGTTCTGTGAGCAGTGCAAGATTTCACTAATTCACTCCACTCCCTATTATCCTCAAGGAAATGGACTAGCATAATCTTCCAATAAAAGTCTAATCAAACTCATTAAAAGATTATTGGAAGACAATAAGAGGGCCTGGGATTCAAAGCTCAAATTCTCTCTATGGGATGATCGAGTGACAACAAAGAAGTCCTTGGGCACCTCACCTTTTCAACTTGTTTATGGGACGAAGGTTGTGTTTCCCACTCATCTTGTTTTACCTGTAGCTAAATTCTTTCAAGATCATGAAGGAGAGCCAGATCATATGGTCAAAAGAATTCATCAAGTGGTTGAAGTGCATCAGATCAGGTAGTAGGTGATGGATAGAGCTCGCAGTCATCAGCAGAAGATCAAGCACACCTTTGACAGGAAGGTTAGGAAGGAGGAATTCGAGCTAGGAGATTTGGTGCTTAAGTGGGATGCACCCAGGCAGGATAGGGACAAACACAACAAGTTTGATGCCCTCTGGATCGGGCCCTTCAAAATCTCTGAAGTAGTCTTAAATAACACGTACAGGTTGCAAGATTTGGACGGTGAAGAAGTTTTTAATGGCCCAGTCAATGGGCATTTCCTAAAGAAATGTTTTGTTTGAGCCTTAGATGGCTCCTCTGTTTTTTGTAAATATTGTTTTTATTGTTTTTCTATTTATTTTTAGCTTAATAAATGACTCCATAGCCCAACACAAGGAAACTGTAATTTCAGAAGGAGTTCTTAGAGCATTGCAGGGACAACTCTATTCCCCATGGAGCCTAATGTTAGCGCCAATTCTTGCAAGGTGTTACTTCTTTCTGATTTCAGACCCTTGGTGGAAATGCGTAGAAATGGGGTTTAAAAACCCATCAAATGAGTTTTATTCAAAGGCCGCAGTCATGAGCGCCAAGCACAGTGCACAGAAGAAGTCCATTTCGGGCTTAAAATCAAGCGAGCGAGCATTTTGTTTTCAATGGAGAGGATCCACAGATGGAGCAGATCAACGGTCATCGGGTAAGCTTGAGTCACAGAATTGCACGAGTTTTAGTGCATGGGCTCATCTCTTATGACCAAAGTCGCGAAGTGATTAGCCGTTTCATGATTTCAGCTACCGGGACTTCAAAAGATACGTGGTCTCTCTTCCACTGCATCGAGAAACCCCAAAACCCGAAATGTGAAAAGTGCCCAAAATCCATTTCGATATTCCGACTACCGGGAGTTCAAGTGACAAGGGAGTCACTCTTCCAATGCATCAGGAATCCATGAAACCCAAAACGTGAAATGAAAAAGCACCTGGAAGCCATTTCGGCATTTCAGCTACCGAGACTTCAAAAGACACGGGGTCTCTCTTCCACTGCATTAGAAATCCCCAAAACCCGAAACGTGAAAAGCCATTTTGGCATTTTGGCTACCGAGAGTTCAAGGGACAAGGGAGCCGCTCTTCCACTACATCGGGAATCCTCGAAACCTAAAACGTGAAATGAAAAAGTGCTCGGGAGTCATTTCGGCATTTCGGCTACCGGGACTTCAAAGGACAAAGGGGTCACTCCTCCACTGCATTGAGAATCCCCGAAACCCGAAATGCGAAAAGTTATTTTGGCATTTTGGCTACTGGGAGTTCAAAGGACAAAGGGGTCTCTCTTCCACTGCATCGGGAATCCCTGAAACCTGAAATGTGAAAAGCACCCAAAAGCCATTTTGTCATTTCAGCTATCGGGAATTCAAAGGACAAAGGGGTCACTCCTCCACTGTATCGGGAATCCCCAAAACCCGAAACGCGAAATGAAAAAGCGCCCGGGAGCCATTTTGGCATTTTGGCTACCGGGACTTCAAAGGACAAAGGGGTCACTCCTTTATGTTTTCAGTCTCAGCCACCCTCCATGGAAAAAGAAGTTAATGAATATTGAGCAGGTGGTTGAGACCTCAACTCAAGCCATGAATGCAGGGCATGGAGGTTCTGGCAGGCAATCTGCCCAATATCATCCTGTGTGCAGGTTTTCCTAAAAGAGCCATGCCGATATGATGTCCTTGACTGATCAAAATAACCTCTGCATGCTAAGTTAGACTTTAATGTCTCATCTACCCTCTTGCTTACAAGAGAGCGAATTGCTCTGAGTATATATACTCAATTTTGGTATTTTTGTAAAGATATTGATGGTAGAGCAAAGCTCCCGATTGTAAATATTTAACAAAGCCTCTGGTTCTGTGGTTATAGAATGATATTTTGAGATTTCTTGTTTAATGGTGGCCAGTCTCCTCCTTTCCTTTTTTCTCTGAATCCGAAGCCCGTGTATGGATGATCTAGTCGGGTGTTGCTGTAACTATATAATGCATGTTTGATTGTATTAGTTCTGCAACGTTTGAGGTTTACTTTGAAGTTTCTCTGGTCTGAGAGGATCTCATATCTGAGACTTTTCCCCTTTCTTTTCTTTCACTTACTCACCACTATGCAAATTTACTGGGTTAAGTTAGATCAAGACCTTGTATGTCCTTGCTGTTCCAACCCAGTTTTCTGAGTGAGAGATATTGTTCTGATTTTACTTCCATTCGATCACCCCCTTTTAAAAAATCGTGACATAAACTAATGGGCCTCAGGCTTACTCCTGCTGCAATCCAGGAGTGACTTCTGACGCCAACAGTGCTAAACTAGAAATCCACAGCTCATGTAACTAGATAATCTAGCCTTTGAAGTGATGCTAGCTTCTCAGTATCCCACGCGCATATCCTCTTAACCCTCCCTTGGAACTTTGGATATTCTTGGAGCCTCTTTATCCAATATAAATTTATTTTGGGAATTTAACCCAAAAAATATCATACTGGTCGCTCGATCTTTCTGAGTAAAATATTACTTCGCAGGTGTTTTCCACTGTTTTTCTCCTTAGTTTCGCTTCTTTCCATATGAAGGCATCATAGTTCCTTTCTCACAATTGATCAACACCAGATCTATGGATCGATGGAAGAATTCTCCCTACAGGTTCCCTTTTAACACAGGTCTCGACAACGAAACCATTTTGTTGGTGTGAGTTTGATCAGACCAGGGTCCTTGTCAGGTTACCAACAAAAGGTACCGTGTAGTCTAGAGCGCTGGCATTTTCATCTCCTCCGAAAAGAATAAGTCTCACCCGAAGTGCTGCTGAGACAAATATATAGGGAAGGGTAGGGAAAAGACTTAAGAGGATCCATAGAGCCTTCAAGACTCATTCTTGATCTTTCACAAGAGACATGAATAGATCTGAAACATACATGTGCAACAATCGAACCTACTTACAATGCTAGAAAGCATTTAAACGTAGAACCGTCAAATATAACTCATAAGCCATAAGGAAATACCGTAATGCATAAGTAAAAAGATAGAGAAACATCATATTTGAAAATTTAGGTCCTTGATATTATCTTCAGAATCCTTCTCTGATTACAGACTCAGAATTACATAGTAGTGTGCTGTACAAACTCTTGGCTCCGGACTCATGTCGCAGATCTCCAATTCTCAAAACTGATAGATCCCATCCATTACAAAATCAAGACTTGAATTAACTCAACTTACAACAATCAACAACTGATCTGATTGGGTAAAAACAAAAATAATGACTAAATCAATCAACTCAACAACAACCCAACTAATTATGTTCATCCCTATATATAAGCTGGGTTGTGTCCTCCTTCTTAGCTTGCATGCTTTCTTGTTTTGTTGCTTAGCTGGCATTGCACTGAATTTTACAATTGCTTTATGTTGCTCTTTCTCTAGGCCTCTGATGAAGCTTGCGCAACTCGTGCTTAGTCAAAACTTGCGTTATTCCTTATCCAAAAGTGAAGGGCCCAACAACATTCTCCAGTGTCTGAAAACACACTAATTTATCCATGTGGAAATCCACTTTGATGTGCTAGTATCTCAAGATAAGTATAATGTCATGTCAGTCCCCTGAATATAAAGAAGAAATGTTTATAACAAATCAACTTGTGATATGAGACAATTGTAAAGTATATCAGTGTAGAGCTTCATATTAATTTGAAAAAACTGAATTTTGATTTTCTAATAAAATTTCTATCAAATTCAACCTTAAGTATATATATATATATATATATATATATATTGGTGAAAAAGAATAGTGTGGCATGCAAGGGTGACAATGAATGTAGAGGCAACTTGTGAGGGTGAACAAATAAAATAGCTAGGAGAAGTCAAAATGAAATTTGAACGCAATTTCATCAAGCTTGATTAGACTCACTTTTAAAAGTGTAGTAGTGAATCTACAAATGTAAAATTTGTATAAGGAATTAACAGACCATTCTAAAAAATCAACATCTACAAATTAGAAGACTATTCCATAAAATGAGCATCTACAAATGTGTAAAATTACAACGAAAAGGATATGCCATGGATTAATCCCATTATTCTTGTTATCCTTTGCTACGTTTACAACCAATTCAAGAACCTGCATGAAGTATCAACACCAACAAATTAAAATGAGATCATACAATTGCGATTGGAACCCTATCGCACAAACCCTAACACTTCAATTTTCTAAGAACATATATTTCACAAGAAATTTGAAGAGTATAACAAAATTAGTGAATATGATTGGGGTTTTTAACATAGTTACTGACTTAATGAAACTGTGACCTCAAAACGATAACTCTAGCCTAAAAAACCCATATGTTTGCATAAAACATCCAAATCAACCCCCAAATCAAAAAGTGGTGCTACATGTAGCACCATTTTTTTAAACGGGGGTCAAAAGTACAACCTTTTTAAAAAATGGCCTTCAAAACGCAAAAAATAGTTCAAAAAAATCTTAAAATCAGCACAAAAAAAATATGTTTTTGATTTTTTTTTTCTTTTTAAAACATTAAAATTTGAGATCATTTGAAATCGTATTTTTATCACTTGGTACCATTCAAACCAAAACCTCAAAATCAACCATCAAATTGAAAAGTACTGCTACCGGTAGCACCCATTCTAAAATTGGGGTATGAAAATGACACATTTTTATAATGTGGTAAAATAACTCATCATTACTATAAACAAAATCATAAAATCAACCCTTAAATGTTTACTTTTAAAATATTATTATCACACAAAGCACAAGGTAATACATAATGCCATGAAAATATCACAATATACTTTAAAAATTCAACATCACTTTTTGATAATTTTTTTACTTATAATAATAAAAAAGTAAATACAAGTTACATTGAATGAAACATAAATAATTTCTTAAACGTATTGTTATATTGTCCATATTCAAAACATATGAGCTAAGAAATTTTATTATATTATCCATAATAAAAAACATATCATTAATAAAACATAACAAAAGATTCATAACTTTATGTAAGATCATATGTAAGTTCAATGCTCATTTCTTGTTACCATACATACATCGTATGGATAAAAAATGCATAAAATGTTTCATACACTTATTTAGATTGAGTCATGGTTTCTGAAATACCATCAGAGTCTACATTGTCTTTAGATGAATTTTTGGATGAGGATGTAGATGATCCATACTCTTCTCTATTGTAGATGAATGCACCATTTGAATCTACATGCATGCCCAACATTTCAAATGTCAAATGCCTTTTAGATCTACGAATAGGTTCAATGAACTCCCATCTTGCATTTATTTCTTGTGGCAAAAACCTCTTGATAATATTTGTTGTCTTGGAGAGAAGAGTTCCTCTCTTTGTCAATTTGAAGTCATAAACAAGTATGTCAACATCATATAATTTTAAGAGGTCAATGCGACGACGAGTTGTATTTTGACCCTTTATTTTTCTCTTTCTATTGACATGTTTCTCAACCACCATCTCTGGCATCTACACACCATTGAATGGGTGTGTACTTGTTGCATACCGATGCACTTCAATTGCAATAACATCATCATTTTCTTTCTCAATCTTTATAACCTTTCCTATCCAGAATGGATAACCATGTGGATCTTTAGTCGTTAAAACTGCAATCATGCTACCCTCCTTAATATCTTGTACTGAACCCCTATAAAGGTCTTCCTTGGCTTCACGTTGTGCATGTGACCTTCATGAACCAATATACATTTCTCTTTCCTCTGCTTGTGTAAACTCAATAGCACCTTGAGATTCTTGTTGAACTTCAACAATGTTTGTTTCTTCAGATTCGTTTGGCATATTTTGTGGCCAATGAAATGGAGTCCTAAACATTGTCTCTTCATTTGTTGAGCTTGAAATTATGTCACTTTGACTATTGAAAAAAGACTCCCACCAAACAAAATCAACAACATTAAAGTACTCATATGTATCCTTAATGGAATTTTTTTATTTCTTCCAAGCATTCAAAATAATCTACATCTCTATTATGCCTCCGTGCATTATGGATTTCAACAACTAATTGTAAAAACAATAACTTTGATGCAAATATTGGATGATATGGAATGGACTTCAAAAATGATAAAATTGATGAAGGCCCCCATTCTATAGTAGTTGAATACTGCTTCCCCCATATAAGTGTTTTCCCATGAATTTTTTTGAAACAAAATTGATGTTGGAAGCTAATTCCATTAACTTGTTCCTCAATACATTTTTCTTCATGATGTGATCCCTGAATAAATATTCGCATGTGAACAATTTATTCTAATATATGGAAAGCATGCTCTAGAATGTATGATTTCTTAATACATTCAATTAATGATGGTAGACTTCCAACATTTTCCCTCTTCAATGTTACTGAAAAATGACTAAACATTTGATAAATATGATCATGAGTGTGTCCAACAAGAAGGAAACCCACTTTCAACTTTTGAAAGATTCCCATTTCAACAAGCATTCTTAGATATCCAAACACAATTTTATTTTTATTTTCACGACTAGTGTTTTCCAACTGTAGATAGAGAACTTGAGGAAGATTTCCAGACTAGTGAGTGAGAACATGATGAATTATGGTGATGGTCATATTTTCATCATTATGAATATTTGGAGCTGTGAAGTAAACCCTTGGACACATTTTTCCATTGAAAACCATACAACCAACCAAGTGAAGCTGAATGAAATTCTCTTCCTGTAAATTTTTGGGTGTACAGACAAAATGTGGTAGAAGTGTTTTATTCTGGTCCATGCCATCAATTATCATACCTAAATATCTCTTCTTAGAGATAAGCTACCAATGCCCAAGCTGTTTTGATTCCATTCTTTCTGTAAGCATATTTCAGTCATTTGTTGTTAATGAAATGAAGTTTTACTTCCGTTGCATATCTGTGTTTATGTGTATTTTTGTATTTCATTGTGTTCCTACATAAATCTGGATCAGTGGTATCAGAGCAGTCTTCTCTTTCTTGATCCTTCTTTGCATGTCCCTAATGAGATTGGGGTATAAGGAGTTAGGGCTCGATATGGTTGAACCATTTCAAGATCAGCCTCGCAAACCCCGATGACCACCCATGGGGGAAGAAAAGAAAGATGAGGGAGCAGGAGATCCTATCAAATTATTGCTTGAGGAGGCCCTCGAGAAACAAAGGAACGCGATGATGGAAAACTTTGCCTAGATCCTTCAACGACTGCCCACTGGCAACGCATCTACATCCAACAACCACCCTGGAGGCACCACTCCTCTTAAGGTACAAGTAAACTTTGATAGTCCCATATTTGAGGGCCAAATAGATGCATATGGCGTTGATAGATGGTTGAATATGCTAGAAGGATATTTCTCGGTTCATGACTTTTCCGACGAGAAAGGATTATTTTTGCACTCCTTAAAGTTGCCCCCCATGTCAAGGATTAGTGGGAAACCTATTGGGAGAAACATAGCGAGGGGGAACCCTCTATGTTCTCAGTCGCACCCATTTGGAATTCTTTTTGAGATGCCATCAAGAAACAATATTATCCCATGGGGAGCTATGAGGAAAAATACATACAATGGGCTACGTTGCGGCAACAAAGAGACCAAGATGTGCATGAGCTGATGAATATGTTCCATACCCTATGCACAAAGTTAGGTATCAAAGATTCAGAGAAGCATTTGGTGTTAAAGTACCGTAGTTGTCTTCATAGATATATTCAAGAGGAAATGGAGTTCCTCAACATCTCCTCACTTGGTGCGGCATATCGGTATGCTATCAAGATTGAGTAGAAGTTCAAACAGAAGAAGCGAGACTTTGGGTCTGCGAATCAGAAGCCAAGGAAAGGTACCCCCAAACCACCGAACAAAGGGCCAAGCCAAGGTGGGGTGGCCCAAGACAACCCACTAAATCTGCAATAAAAGAACAACATCACAAAGCCAAAAAAGGACATGGGGAAGTGGTGTGAGTTCCATAAGAGCTCCACTCAGAACACAAGTCAGTGTCGAGCCAAGCAGTCACTGGTAGCCGAGTTGAAGGCTTCTGAGTCGGATGCAAGCTCCGACTCTGAATCAGAACCCAATAAGGGGAATGATAGGGGGAAGAATATTATTGATGCAGAGCCCAATGACACTGTTTCCAGCACAAAGATCCAAAAGAAGGAACCAGAAGATCCATAGGAGGTAGAGCGCCTCTTCCATTCCCAGATGTGGGTAAAGGGTTCCTTGTTGCATTTCATTGTCGACAGTGGGAGCCAGAAGAACCTCATCTCAGTAGAGGTCGTGAAACGACTGGGATTTTCGACCACAACACACCCACAACCATACACCATCGGGTGGCTTCACCAAGGACAGGACCTCTGCGTAAGCCAACAATGTCGCCTTCCCTCAACATCAAGCCCTTCACGGATGAGGTATTATGTGACATTACTCCTCTTGATGTTTCTGATGTATTATTAGGCCAACCATACTTGTGGAAGTGACATGTTGTGTATGAGTCCAGGCCTCATGTTGTTATTATTACTTTGGGTAATAAGTTGTACAGGATACTGGAAATAGCACCACCTGCAACCTTCTCTTTGGTTACTGCAAAACAATGCAGTAAGCTCATTGTCAAAACTAGGAAATTTGTTTTCCTGATGATTTTCCCTCAGGGAAAGAAGAAGACTGCAACCACGACCTCTAGATAGGGCCCCTCTGCATGAAAACAATAGATGGATAAGGTCATGGAGGAGTACGAGGACATCTTCACCTCCCCCACAGGGGTGCCTCTACATTGTCAAGTCAAACACCCCATTGATCTGACCCCAGGTGCATCATTTCCCAATGGATCGATCTATCGATGCTCTATTCTAAAGAATGAAAAAATCAAGAGGCAGATTCAGGAGCTGTTGCAGAAAGGTCACATCCATCCGAGTTCATCACCCTGTGGGAGACCGATCGTGCTGGTGCAGAAGAAGGATGGGACTTGGAGACTCTGCATTGACTATCGGGCATTGAACAAGATCACTGTCCATAATAGGTACCCGATCCCATGGATTGATGACATTCTGAACCAAATCAAGGGGGAGAAATATTTTAGCAAGATTGACTTGAAGTCTGGGTATCACTAGGCACCAATCAAACCCTCTGATGTGTGGAATACTACCTTCAAATCCAAGGACGGCCTTTTTGAATGGCTGGTCATGCCTTTCGGGTTGACGAATGCCGCTGCAACCTTCATGAGACTAAT
Source organism: Picea abies (assembly GCA_900067695.1). NCBI lineage: Eukaryota > Viridiplantae > Streptophyta > Pinopsida > Pinales > Pinaceae > Picea > Picea abies. The sequence continues at coordinate 22,701 of CBVK0101877398.1, forward strand.
GGATGACATATTGCGACCATTCACCAACTCATTTGTAGTGGTGTACTTGGATGACATTCTGATCTTTAGCCAAACTTAGGAGGAGCACCTCCACCACATCCGACAAGTCCTCCAAACACGGTGGCAACACAAGTTGTGTGCCAATTTGGAGAAGTGCACTTTTGGCATGACCCAGGTTCGGTATCTAGGATACATTATTGATGAGTGAGGGGTGCATGTGGATCCAGCCAAGATCCAAGTCATTTGGGATTGGACAGAGCCAACTACCCTAATAGAGCTCCGCAGCTTTTTGGGTCTTGTCAATTTCTACCGCAGGTTTGTGTTGGGATTCTCTCATATCACTTGGCCCTTGAGTCAAGTCACCAAGAGAGGAGAGAAAGAAAAATTATTTTGGTCTGATTCTCAACAGAAGGCGCTCAATGAGTTAAAGCATCGTCTCTTCTCTGCATTAGTGCTCACATTACTAGACTTGCAAAAACCATTTGAGATCGATATAGATGCCTCCAACTATGCTATTGGGGCAGTCCTTACTCAACAGGGGCATCCAGTGGCATATCACAGTGAGAAACTTTTTGACACAGTCCGAAAGTGTCCCACTTATGACAAGGAGATGTATTCCATTGTGCAGGCTTGCCGACAATGGAAGCATTACATTTTGGGAAAGGAAACGATCATCCAGATAGACCATCGACCCTTGCAGTTCATACAGACACAAGGGAAGTTGCAGAATGATCACCATCAGAAGTGGTCCACATACTTGCAACAGTTTCATTTGAACATTAAAAACAATAAAGGAAGCACCAATAATGTTGCAGACTGCCTCAACTGATCCCCTATCATGGCGCTAACCATGGTGCTCAACTCTTATGGGCACGAGACTTTTGATTGGTTGCTTCTCTACAAAAGTGATCCAAAATTCGGCCACACATACAATACGCTCTTGGAGGGTAAGCAAGTTCCTAATTTTCACCTCCAGGATGCCCTGCTATGTCACCTAGAAAATCTTTGTGTTCCTTTAAGTGAGCCTGCCAAAATGATTTGGGAGGCGCACTATAGTCAGGTCGCTGGGCATTTCAGGGTCACGGAAACCATGGCAGTACTGCAAAATTATTTCTATTAGCCAAACCTTCAACAGGATGTTGGGAAGTACATCAAGTCCTACACTGCTTGCACCATTTCCAAACTAACCATCAAGAAGTAAGGCCTCTATACTCTGCTACCCACACCTAGTTGGCCTTGGGAATTCATCTCCATGGATTACATGTCAGGACTTCCTTCTACTAAGCATGGCAATGACTGTGTTTTTGTGGTTGTCGACATATTCTCGAAGATGTCCATTATGATGGCCTACAAGAAGAATATCATAGCAGAAGCCACTGCTAAACTTTTCTTTCAGTGAGTGTCAATACACTTTGGGATCCTATGGTCTATCATCTTAGATCGAGACAACAGGTTCCTCAGTACATTTTGGTCCAGCCTCTGGTCGATGTTGGACACCAAGCTCACCAAGTCCACAGCTTTCCATCTGCAAACTGATGGCCAGATAGAGGTCGTCAACCAGATGATTGTACACATTCTGCACATGTACAATTCAAAGCATCCACATACATGGGATGAGAGCCTCCCCTATGTACAACACAACTACAACTAGGCTCTCCATATCTCAACTAGCCATAGCCCCTTTCAGGTGGGCTTGGGATTCCAACCACTATGTCCCATTGACGTAGCCATGCCATTTGCAGCTACTCAGGAAGATTTAGCCCATGTCCAATTTGAGGCTGACAAGGAAAACAACTTCATTGAGCACATTCAACACATCTGCCAATAGGTTCATGAAATCTTGGACAGAACCAATGCTAAGTACAAGAAGCGACATGATCAACATCGGGTGCCACACAACTTCCAGGTGGGCGACAAAGTGTGGCTACATTTGCAAAAGGAGCGCCTCGATGGACCCTACCACAAGATTCACCCACTTCACTATGGGCCATACACCATCACCAAGTCTGTAGGGGACAATGCCTTTGAGCTCAATATTCCACCATTCCTTGGTCTGCACTTAGTGTTCAATGTCGATCGCCTTCAACCCTACTTTCCACCTCTACTGGACACATCCAACATGGCAGAACAACTCACACCAACAGAGTTAAACCCAGATTGCATGGAACAAGCCACAACTAATCAGATTATGGACACAGAGATCAAGAACACCCACCAACAGAGGATCCAACTATATCGAGTTGTCAAAGTAAGCCAACTCCTTCACTAGGGAAAGTGGCTCACCATGGACCAAGTTCAACAGAAGTTTCCTCATCTCATGGAGGAACTCAACGCAATGGGGACCATTGCTTCCTAATGGGGGAGGAATGATCTAGGTGGATATTGGTGGCCACCTGCCTATTCTACTTGGACCCACACCATTGTTTCTTTTGGTTTTTCAGTTTCCTTAATTGTAGCACAATTTACTATTTTTAGCAGTTTTTTCGGGTCCTGAACTTCCGAAGCCATTTTGAGGCCCTAAACGACATTTTTTGGGCATGAATGCTCTGGTGAATAAGAGTTCGTTTTGGACTTGATATTTGCTATTAGCAGTGTAGTCCTTGGATGGATATTTCTAATGATGTATCATGTGCATCAAACGAAGATAGTATGCCAAAGTTACGATCCCGGGAAATTGATGTACCAATTTACCCCAATGGGGCCCTTATTATGGTGTTTCATCTCCTAGGATTAGGTTTTTAGATGTTTAGGGTTTCCATTATTTCTCAATAATATATAGGCCTTCGAGCCTCATTGTAACATAGAGTTCATATGCCAGTAGCCGCCACATCTCTTCTCAGAGATAAGCTACCAACGCTCGAGCTATTTTATTTCCATTATGTCTGTAAGCATATTTCAGTCATTTGTTGTTAATGAAATGAAGTTTTACTTCCGATGCATATCTGTTGTTAGGGTCCTAACCCACACATAGGTAGAATAATATATTCAGATGTAATAAAGTTCAATATTAATAAGGCCTTTCAATAAAATAGAATAAGGCAGATGTAAGAATACCTAATAGAAGCTTCCGCTTCTAGAAGGATCTTCGTCTAGATGCTTCTTTTTAGTATAAATAGGAGTTGAGGGTATGAGAACCCTAGCTTGGATATTATTGTAATAGATCTTTTCTCAACTGGAGGTTGCCCCCTCGAAGAGGCCCATGAACATTTCTTTCAGATTCAAAGTTCTATTTATGTAGTTATTCTTATATCATTTCAGTATTATTGTGGTGAATGTTCTGGTTATATTGCTGTTATTCTACCATTACTAGCATTTTATTTCTGTTTTTCATACATTTTATATCTGGTATATTACAAGTAGTATCAGAGCACTCTCCTTGGCAGAAAGTGTGGGTTAATTTTTTTTTCAGGGTATAGACGTATTCCAACGTCTTTAAGCCACATAGATCTATTGTTACGTGCATAAACCCACGGTTGAAGGATTCATACATGTAGGAAATACAAGTGGTACTTAAGCGCACATCTGTTGGACACCCTTGTAACCCCTGTTGGTACCCCTTCGAGTGGTAGCGCATCAGACAACACATGTGTATGGATCGACCTAGGTTACCTGAAGCCCCCTTTAGATAAACCAATCGGCCGCCTGACTGCTATAGTGTCACCAAGAACAACACTTGTGAAGAAACTCTCTAGTACCTGGGTAGTCAAGTAGTACGGATAAGGGTACGATCTATCCTCCTTAGTTAGTGCCCTGAGATATTGGGTCGAGTACTACTGTTGGACCCTGCACATATATCATAGAGCTATAGCACAGGGAAAATCCTTGTCTGTAGAACCCTTGAATACCTAACCCTTGGGGACAGAAACATAAACAAATTAAAACAGACAAGATCTATTGGCACACAACTATGTTCAAGTTGCCAAGTAAATACACATTTCTTTCTAGTTAAAAATTTTGCAATTTTCTCTCTACAGTATTCTTCAGACCGGACGTAAAAAAAAAAAAAAATTTGGAAATTTTTTCACCATTATTTCAGACCTATTCCATTGGATTCATCTCTTCGCCCTTATCACATTCATCCATATTATTTTTTTGGATTTTTTTTTTTACCCCGCCTGCCCCTTTTCAGTTACCCCATCCTCATGGCCCACACTCGTAGCCAAGACTTGGAAGATCTCTTCAACACCTTGCAATCTGGTCTCATTGAGACCGAACAAGAAGTGAAACAACTCAGTGCCAATGTTGCCGCCATCAATACAACCATGCAGTCCTCAATGGGCGAAATAAAACAAGACCTCACCACCCAGCTTGAATCAGTCTTTTTGGCGCTCTGCACCAAACTGCATATCCCTACAGATAATATTTCCTCTTCCTCACCCCCATATACTGAAGGTGACCATTCCAATCATTCCCATACCTTGCAGAACCATCACTTTCAATGTGACCTACACCTTCCATGGGTGGATGTGACCAAATTTGATGGCTCATACCCCATTGGTTGGGTAACCCAAATGGAAAATTACTTCTCTTTATACAACATTACAGATGACTTGGACAAACTCTGGTATGCTATTCTCCATCTAGATCAAGAATGTTGGCAATGGTGGCAATGGAGAAAAAATTCTCGTCAAGGGTATATTGCTTGGACACAATTTGTGGCAGAACTTTATGAACGTTTTAACATTGACACAACCCATTTGGTCCATTTGACAAAGCTAAAACAATTAGGAATAGTGGAAGACTTTATAGCTTCCTTTGAGCACCTGGATTTTAGAATAGAGGGCATGTCTGATGCCTTTTTCTGAGAGTGTTTTATCAATGGCCTCAAGGATGAAATCCGAGCCCATGTTCTCATGGCTCAGACTAAGAGTTGGGTGGAGGCTACCAAAAGAGATAAAGAAGCACAACAGGTTGTATCTTCTCAAAACCACAAACCCTCCTTCACCCCTTGCCCTAAACCATTAAATCCCACTACTCCCTCTACTCCACTAAAGATCCAAAAATTGACCCTGGCTGTAATGGCTAAACGCCAACTCAAAGGCCTTTGTTATAACTGTGACAAAAAATATTTCCCGGGCCACAAGTGTAAAGAACAAAACATTTTTATGGCCATGTCCAAGGAGATTTTGGAAGAAGATGAAGAAACCCTCTCTATGTCTAAATCACCTGAATCCACTGACATAACCCCTCCCTCAGACCCTCCCGAAGTAGAACCGGTCATTTCCCTCAATGCTCTCACTGTCTTCTCCACTCCCCAAACCCTCAAGCTAATCAATTACATCAAGCATCAGAAGGTCATAATTCTGGTTGATAGTGGCAACACCCATAATTTTATTCATTGCTGCATTGCCCAAGAAAATCATTGCTACATCCATGCCGTCAATAATTTCCAAATCATGATTACCAATGGTGGTTCCATGAAATGTGGAGGGCGTTGTGAAAATGTGCATCTCCAAATTGGTGACTACCACATGAAATCCCATATGTTTTCTATCGACATGGGAGGTTGTGACATTGTGCTAGGTGAATACTGGCTAAGGAATTTGGGTCCCATTCTCATGGATTTTAAAGAATTAACCATGCAATTCGACCAGGAGGGCCACCAATATAAGTTCCAAGGAATCACCACCAGTTCACGTGAGATCATTAGTTTCCATCGCATAGGAAAGCTACTAAAAAAGGGTCATTCTGGTGTTATCACCCAACTCCATGCCATACAAGCAACAGAGACACCCTCGGTACTACAAGACGTCCAAGCCATCCTTTCTAAAAATCAATTGGTCTTTTCCACTCCCCAAGGCCTCCCTCCTTCCTGTGGTGTTCATGATCATTCCATTCCTCTTCTACCAGAAATCCTTCCTCCCAATATCCATCTGTATCGTGAACCCTTTTCCCAAAAAAATGAAATTGAGAAAATGGTCTAGGAACTCCTTACTGCAGGTCTTATTTGCCCTAGTACGAGACCCTATTCATCTCCTGTGGTCATGGTCCTAAAGAAAGAAGGTTCTTGGTGAATGTGTCCTGACTTCCATGCCCTCAACAAACTTACCATCAAAGACAAATTCCCCATTCCTGTCATTGATGACCTCTTGGATGAATTGTGTGGCACCCAATTCTTCACTAAACTGGATCTTCGTTTGGGCTACCACCAGATATGTATGAAAGAGGCATATGTTCCCAAGACTTCCTTTAGAACTCACGAGGGCCACTATGAGTTTTTGGTCATGCCCTTTGGCTTGTGTAATGCCCCCTCCACCTTCCAAAGCCTCATGAATCATGTCTTCCATCCTTTTCTCCACCATTTTGTCTTAGTTTTCTTTGATGATATCCTCATCTATAGAAAAACATGGACAAACCATCTTTCTCATGTGGATCGAGTTCTCCATCTACTCGCTCAACACCAACTTTTCCTGAAACAGTCTAAATGTGCTTTTGGCGCCTCAGAAGTAGAATACTTGGGTCATCTAGTTGGCAAAGATGGCGTTAGGGTGGATCCTAAAAAGATTGAAGCTATGCAAGACTGGCCTCACCCAAAGACTCTTAAGAGCTTGTGTGGATTTCTAGGCTTAACAAGGTATTATCGCAAGTTTGTTAAGAATTATGGGAAGATTGAAACACCTTTCACTGCTCTCCTAAAAAAGAACTCTTTCACTTAGACTCCAGCCACTGCTCAAGCCTTTCAAACCTTGAAGATGGCCATGTTCACCACTCCATTCCTCGCCCTTCCCGATTCCACAAAGACCTTTGTGTTGGAATGTGATGCCTCAGTGAAATGAATTGGTGTTGTCCTTATGCAAGAGGGTCGACCTTTGGCCTTTACTAGCAAGCAACTATCTAAAAGAAATATGGGCAAATCCATATATGAAAAGGAAATGTTGGCTATTCTACATGTCGTGGATCTGTGGCATCCTTATCTATTGGGGAAACGGTTCCAAATTAAGACAGACCATCAAAGCCTCAAGTATTTTCTGGAACAACGCATTTCCTCCCTAGAACAACAAAAATGGGTGACTAAACTCTTTGGATATGATTATGAGATCATTTATAAGAAAGGAAAAGACAATGTGGTTGCAGATGCACTTTCCCAAAAATATGAAGATGAAGGATCCATTTTTCTCTTTCATTCATTGTACCAGATTGGCTCCAAGTCATTCACCAGGAATGGCTACAAGCTCCCAAAAGTTCACAGTTGATCTAGCAATTGCAGTCCAATGCTCCAGCTTCCCTAGGGTACTCTTGGCTCCATGAAGAACTTTAATACAAAGGACGTTTGTATTTAATTAAACAATCAAAGCTTAAATCCACGATACTTTCTGAGCTTCATGCTACACCCATAGCAGGGCACTCCGGGTTCACCAAAACCTATGATAGGGTCAAACGTTCCTTTTTTTGGGATGGTATGAAATAGGACATTTGTAATTTTGTAGCTAAATGTGATGTGTGTCAACTCAACAAGGGAGAAATAGTCAAATCACTGGGCACACTACAACTTCTTTCGATTCCACCTGCTATTTGGAAGGATATCTCTATGGATTTTATTACCGGCTTACCCAAATCAGGAAATAAATCCGTCATCATGGTGGTTGTTGATCACCTTTCCAAGTATGATCATTTATGCACCCTTCAACACCCGTTTACAACATTCACGGTGGCTCAGATCTTCATGGATCAGGTCTTCAAGCTTCATGGTATGCCACACTTTATTGTTTTTTATCGCGACCCAACTTTCACAAGCAATTTTTGGCAAGAACTATTCAAGATATAAGGCACATAATTGCATCTGAGCACAACTTATCATCCCTAGACTGATGGCCAAACATAAGTTGTCAACAAGTGTTTGGAAACATATTTGAGGTGTTTTTCCTCAGAAAAGCAAAATCAGTGGGCTCAATGGTTACCCCTAGTTGAATGGTGGTACAACACTTCATACCATACAACTACATGCATGACTCCTTTTGAAGTGGTATATGGACAAAAGCCACCTTCAGTTCTCTCATACTTACCGGGTGCCTCGAAGGTACGGGCGGTTGACCTAACACTTACAACTCGAGAGGCTATTCTCCGTACCCTCAAAGAGAATTTGGTCATGACACAAAATCACATGAAGCAACAAGTAGATCAAGGTCACTTTGAACGTCAATTTGAAGAAGGGGATCGGGTGTTTCTTTGACTGCAACCTTACAAGCAAACTTCCCTCAAGGCTGAGCATTGTTAGAAGCTAGCGGCCAAATTTTATGGTACTTATACTGTTCTCAAGTGTGTGGGACAAGTCACCTATCAGTTATCTTTGCCCAACCATTCGAAGCTACATCCTATTTTTCATGTTTCATGCTTAAAGAAGGGGAATCCCAAATTCAAACCAACCTTCCAGAGTTAGCTAAAGAAGGATCCATTTGGCTACAACCAGAAGCAGTTTTGGACCGGTGTGAGCATCGCCTACATCAGAGAACCATCAGGGAAGTGCTAGTCTAGTGGAAAGATACAACTCTAGCAGACGCCACTTGGGAACCAACTACCATTCTGCAGCAATTACCTCATCTCAAGCCTTGAGGACAATGTTGTTTTTAAGGGGGTGGACATGTTAGGGTCCTAACCTGCACATAGGTAGAACGATATAATCATATGTAATAAAGGTCAATATTAATAAGACCTTTCAATAAAATAGAATAAGGCTTTCAATAAAATAGAATAAGGCAGATGTAAGAAGACCTAATAGAAGCTTCTGCTTCTAGAAGGATCTTCCTCTAGATGCTTCTTTTTAGTATAAATAGGAGTTGAGGGTATGAGAACCCTAGCTTGGATATTATTGTAATAGAGCTCTGCTCAACTAGAGGTTTCCCCCTCAAAGAGGCTTGTGAACATTGCTTTCATATTCAAAGTGTTATTTCTGTTGTTGTTCTTATATCATTTTAGTGTTATTGTGGTCAATGTTCTAGTTATATTGTTGTTATTCTGCCATTACTAGCATTTTATTTCTGTTTTGCATACATTTTATATCTAGTATATTACATCTGCGTTTATGTGTATTTCAGTATTTTATTGTGTTTCTGCATAAATATGGATCATCTATCGACTTAACAAACTGGGCATTACCACCTCCGCTATACTTGTTTTTTATTTATGAAACGACCCATTTTAGTTTTGAAATGAGAGTGGTGGGATTTTGGGGATAATCCACAGTCGGTGCTGACTAGCCCTTTCCAACCAGGGGCTAGAGACAAAGAGCCAACCAAATGGAGGGGCACGTGGAGGTATAGACCAGGGCCATATGGCCATGCACATATGACTGGGAGGTGAAACCAGGGGCTAAAGACTAACACCAGCCAACCCAGAGCCATATGGAGGGCACACATGTGACTAGGGGCCCAGATGAAGGGGGATGTGCCCGATTTTTTCCCATATTTGGGTTTTAAAACTATATTATATGTTTTTTGATGATTTTTGAGCCCGTTTTAGGAGATTTTGTCCATTATTGGAGGATCTGGATCTCTTTTTGAGGCCATATCTTGGGGGGAAGTTGGGATGTTGTTTCCAACATCAAGCCTATATAAACCAGAGGTTCTTAGTAGCCTTGGACAGGTTCAAAATAGGAGAATTGATGAGGAATTTGAAATCCAAAGCCGTGTTTATGCAGGGAAGCTATTGAGGAGAGAAACTTTGCGAGCCATTTTTGGGAGCTTTGTTCATCCATTTTCAGTGTCATCAGTTGTGCTGGGCTCTTGAGGTATAGAAGAACACAACTAGACCAATTTGTAATCCATTTGACACTTTTCTAATGCATTTTTGAATCTTTGAATAGAAATAAGAAAGCCTCACCCACTGAGACAAAGGTTCGAAGAAGTAGGCAATATTGTCAAACTCCGTTAACAATTTTTATATTATGGTTTGCTTATTCTTTGTGCTTATTTCTAGAACTGTATATTTTATTTTGGATTCCATGTTACTTCATTAACTCTTCCTCTTTATTCAATTTCTAAATGGTTAATGAACTCATTCTTTAAAAACTTAACCATAGTCTTTAAAATATATTTTCGATCAAGTGGTATCAGAGCAGGTTGACGGTTGGTTTTTGAGTTTGCATGATTACTAGGGAAAAGCTGAATCAGGGTGAAGACGAGCTTGTTGAAGAGAATCCTGAGATTGGATCGAGAAAGAGGAATTCTCAAAGTGAGAAGATGGCATTGGAAGAGGGACTTTCTCATACCGAGATAGAGTTTCAAAATACTTTCTTCGCCATGTCGGAGATGGTAAAGGTTTTGTATGATGATTACTTGGAGTGGAAGAGACCGATTCTAGGTGAATATTTAAAGGCCAAAAGTGAAGAAGGAGAGGATCCTCCTAAACCTCTTCCTTCACCTCCTTCTTCTCCATCAAATTCTTTTTCTTCAAGTACAAGTTCCAAATCCACCGCAAGAAAACATTCCCATAAACATAAACATGAGATGCCTTTACTTAAGCTCACTGTGAAATTTGAATTACCCATGTGTGATGGTGAATTCAATGTAGAGAGGATTGATAATTGGGTTATACAGATGGACGTTTATTGCAATGTGCAACAAATCAAAGATGAGGCAACTCAAATCAAATTTGCATCACTTTGACTTGCATGCACAACACTCATTTGGTGGCAAAGCAAGTTGCAAAATGGCATGCAACAAGTGGGTAATGTATTTCCATCATGGCAAGTTTTTTTTTTTGCACTTAAAAAACAATTTTATCCTTTGGGTTATAAAGAGATGGCTTTAATTGAATGGAAAGGTATTAAACTAAGAAAAGGAAAAATAATGCAAGAATACATAGATGAATTTCGTAATATGGCATTAATGTTAGATATTCCATTACATACCCAAGAAACTCTTATGAAGTATATAGGAGGTTTACGTGCACATATTCGTAACACTGTATTTATGTTTAGACCTACTTATATTGATGAGGTTTTTGTTCAAGAAAAATACATTGATGCAGGGAAAACAAAATTTGGTGTATCAGGGGAATCGTCTTCAAGAAAAGAGGACAAAAGGAAGGGGAATGGAAAGAAAGAAAATTCAGTGACAAGAAAGGAAGAGAAGCTCTCTTGCAAGAATTGCAAGAAAGAAGGGCATGATGATGACTGTTTCTGGAAATTGCATCAAGAGAAGAGACCAAAGTGGTTCAAAGAGAGGAAAGGGAGGCAAACAACTACAACAACAACACGACTAATAGACTTAGGATCAAATTCAAGTGATGAGTTTAAAATCAAAACAGTTGGTTTGATAGGTAAAATTGGTGATGTATATGATTCTAGAAGTAAATTGTTTCACATAAGGGTTATAATGAAGCATATTAAGTTTGACACATTGATAGATAGTGGATCTCAATCTAACTTGATTTCATAGGAATTGGTTAAACAATTAGGATTAAACACTCAGATGCATCATAAGCCTTACTCACTTAAATGGATAAGCAACAATCATAAATTGCACATAACAAAACAATGCACTTTAAAGTTTTCAATTTCATCAAAGTTTGTGGATGAGGTAACATGTGATATGGTTCCACTCAATGAATGTGGAATGGTCTTAGGAATTCGTTATTTGTATGATCGCAAAGCAGTCTTCTACAAAGAACAAAATCAATATCACTTAATCAAAGAAGGCAATGAATATGTTGTACATGCTTATCATTTAAAATCAAATCAATATCCTCAAACAATAGAACAATTAAGGAAGGAAACTCATGAAAGCAACACGCCTATAATTGGGCCAAATCAAGAAATTGATCTTAAGCATGAACATGAGATGATTATAGAATGGAAGTTCAATCATACTTTTCTTCAAGATAAGCTAATATTGTGCAAGTACTACAAAAATATTAGCTCATTTGCAGTCATATTTCTGATGTTATCATTGCTAATGCTGTCAACATGGATGGTAGTGGCTTCAGTAAGATGTGACAGAGTACAAGTGCCTAACAATATGTTGTCAGTTGTCATGGTTTTTTTACAATTTAGCTTGATGAGACAGGTGCACATGATAGAGTTTAAAGATAGAGAACAAGTGGGGTGGCATATCCCACACTTGATGACTAGTTAGTATCCTTTTGGAGGATTGAAAGGTCATAGTGGGGAGGTGTGATCCAAAATGGATCTAGGAACCAAAATGGGTTCAAGAGGGCCTAAAAATCAAAGTTATAGGAATTAGAGAAAACCAACGTTATTGTGTCTGTCTCATCACACTGATTCTGGCCAAATAATTGTTTTCTCAAATGGACACTGTATGTGAAAGTTATTGTGTTCTGATCAAATTCCCAAATAGGCAAAAAAATTCAACTAGTCAAAGTCAACGTTGACATCAACAGGTATGACATGTGATGCCAGCATGCGTCAGGATGACATGATCATGCTGACATGGTGTCACCAGGAGGTGACATGTGTCACTTAGATTCGTCACTTTCTGGCTAAGTTGGCACTGTACGGATTTGACACGTGTCATTATATGGATGACACATGGCAGTTCGTACACTAATGTGGCCCAATGATAAGCTGACACGTGGATGTATGGATGACAATTGGGTATACGACAGGATGACATGGTAGTGACATATGGCGGGTGACTAGACTGTACGGTGGATGGCATGGTTGTACAAATTGACACATGGCAGTTTGGTCTGTTAACATGGCAATGACACATGGTAGATGAATAGGTTGTACGGTGGATGATGTAGAAGGTGACTGGGAAGTTGACTAGGCTGTTGCATCAACAATATAGACCAATCCTAGGGTGACACATGGCCCAATAATAAGGTGCCATGTGGTACCCTGGATTTTACCAAGGTTGGTTGGGTAAAAGGTTTGTTCCACCTCTGCGGGAATCGAACCCGATACCTCTATGCATGTTAGCAACTTAACAAACCAAACATTACCACCTCCGCTATACTTGTTTCTTATTTATGAAACAACATATTTTAGTTTTAAAATGAAAGTGGCGGGATTTCAGGGATAAGCCTTGATTGGAGGGGGGAAGCCCCGTTCGACCAAGGGCTAGAGACCAAGAGCCAACCGAATGGAGGGGTGCATGGAGGTATAAAGTAGGGCCATATGACCATGCACATATGACTAGGAGTCGAAACCAGGGACTAAAGACCAGCGCCAACCAGCCAAGAGCCATATGGAGGCTGCACATATGATCAAGGGCTCGGATGAAGGGCATTGCGACTGATTTTTTCCCATGTTTGGGTTTAAAAACTATATTATATGATTTTTAATGATTTTTAAGCCTATTTTGGGAGTTTTTGTCCATTATTGGAGGATCTAGAGATCTTTTTGAGACCAGAGATTGGGGGGAAGTTGGGAGGTTGTTGCTAAATTCAAGCCTATATAAACCAAAGGTTCTTGGAAGCCTTGGACAGGTTCAGAATAGGAGAAATGATAAGGAATTTGAAATCCAAATCCATTTTTATGCAAGGAAGCTATTGAGGAGAGCATATTTGCAGACCATTTCTGGGAGCTTCGTTCATCCGTTTTCAATGACGTTAGTTGTGTTGGGTTCTTTAGGTCTAGCAGAACACAACCCAACTAGTTTTTAATCCATTTGACACTTTTATGATGTAATTTTGAAGCTTTGAAGTGAAATAAGAAAGCCTCACCCATTGGGACAAAGGCCCAGAGACGTAGGCGATATACTTCGTTAACAATTTTGTTGTTATCATTTGTTGATTCTTTGTGCTTATTTACAGACCTGTATATCTTATTATGGCTTCCATGTTACTTCATTAATTCTTCCTCTTTCTTCAATTCCTAAATGGTTAATGAACTCATGCTTTAAAAACTTAACCATAGTCTTTAAAAGATTTTTTTCGGATCATATATTGATAGTGGATTCTAAAAACATATGACAAGAGATAAATACAAATTTCTCACTCTGACAAAGAAGGATAAAGGTAAAGTCACTTTTGGAGATAATGTATAAGCCAAAATACTAGGAAAAGACATAGATTCTTTGGGAAATAAAAAGAATAAAGAAGAAAACATGTTGCTAGTAAAAAACATAAAACCTAATCTATTTAGTGTAAGCCAAAACTATGATCAGGGACATATACTCATTTTCGACTCCCAAAATGTGAAATAAGAGAAGAAGGATCAGGTAAATTAGTTTCTATTGCACCAAGAACCTCAATAAATGTGTATATCTTAGATATTGAGGAATAAGAATAATGACATATGAGTCAAGTAGATGAAATTTGGCTATGACAGAGAAGAATGGGACACTTGATCTTTGATAACTTGATCAAAGCTAGTAAAAAGGGAGTTGTAAGAGACATGCCAAAAGTCATCAAGCCCTCATGTATTGTTTGCAAGCATTGTCAATTAGGGAAGAAGACAAGAGTCAGATTCAAGACAAAGGAGAATTCTACATCAAAACCCTTGGACATTGTTCACACTGATCTCTGTGTGCCCTCTAGGACTAGAAGAATACAAGGGGAACACTGCTTCATGTTGATCATTGATGTTGTATATGTTTTGAAAAATATGAAATGTGTGTTATTCATAAATTAGTAAAATGTTTTATCAGCACTCAAGCAGTCATTGGACCGCAGGAAAACTACAACGTAGAGGATGGTGACACACCATGAATTGGGGGAAAGCTCCCACAATAGAGAGGAATAATCTGATGAAAGGAGGGAGGTGGAAATCAATCCATATTTGGATGAGACTGTAAGAAGCTTCATGGAATAATTACAGAGTTGTAAGTATGACAATGAAAGGTTGATAAAAGAGAATGAAAAACAAACTGAAATTAATACAGTTCTACTGCAAAGCTTAACATATTTGCAAAGGGAACTACAACATGGACCAAAATCTAATCATGTGGAAATACATCATACTAGGAAAAACTAGAGTCCACCTAAGATATGAAAGAATGGAACTGAAAGTGGCCACATGAGGAGGAACACCTCAATGAAGGCCCAACATGGAGCCAAGAGACACTCATCGGAAGAATCCTCTGTTTAGGAAACATACAACTCCAAGGAATATTCTAGTAGAAAAAATAGTTTGCATTCTGAGATTCTTTCCAAGATTCATGACCCTGAAGAGTTTAATAAATCCAAACCACCTACTTTTTATGGAGAAATTAAGAAGGGGGAAGACACAAAATTTTGGCTTCTTGGCTTGAAGAAGTAGTTCAGAGTCCAAGACTACTCTGAAAATTTAAAGGTTTGAATAACCATTTTTAACCTAAATGGAAAGGCCTCCATTTGGTGGGAGGACCTTAGGAATGTGAAAGGAATCCATGAGAATGACTTTTCATGGAAACAATTTGATAAATACTTCAAGAAGAAGTGTTTTTCAAAGAAATACTTTGATGTGAAGACCAAGGAGTTCTATGAACTCAAGTTGGGACAACCCACCATAGAGGAATATATCAATAAATTCCTTGAGATGATAAGGTACGTGCCCTACATCAAATATGAAAAGGTAATATGAAACGATATATTAGTGGACTGCCTTAGTCCTTCCAGAATATAATTAAGTTTGATGAGCCAAATATCTTAGAAGACATTATACGGAAGGCAAAGTATAGCTATGATCAATTCAAGAATAAGACGAAACCTCACAATGACTGGAAGAAGAAAAGTACTTTGGGATTTAAGAAGAATGGGTTTAAACCCTTAAGATTCAAGAGCTATGGGAAAGGTTCTAAGATGAGCCTTCTTTCTAAAAGTGTATACCAACAAAATTTCCCCTCTCAAAATGGAAATAAACCCTTTGGAGCAGCCTCAATAAATACTGATAACACAAAGAGAGAACCCTTGAAATGTTGGGTTGTGGAGAAGAACATATGATGAGAGACTACCCATATAGGAAACAAAACAATAGGAGTGTCTACAACATCCAAGAGGCTACCAAAATAAATGATGTTCCTAGGTGCATGCCACAGATCTATGCAACCTTGGATAACAGACAAGTTGACCACCAAGCATCAGTGGTGGAGATGGAAGGTATGACTGCCAACCATCTAGTTTCCATTTTAATTGACCCTCGTTCAAATTTGAGTTATGTTTCCCCTCAAACAATTGAGAAATGTGAGTTGAAACAAGTTAAACATGTTAAATCATGGTTGGTACAACTAGCCACTAGAACCAAAACAAAAGTAACATTAAATCATGGTTGGTACAACTAGCCACTAGAACCAAAACAAAAGTAACACATTTTAGATCAACATGCCAAGTCATTATGAGTGGATTGCCCACCCAAGAAACCCTAAAAATACTCCCTTTAGGATCTTATGACCTGCTGATTGGCATGGACTGGTTGGATTCCCATAAAACCAAGTTGGAATATTACAATAAAAATTTTGAGTGTGAATATGCATAAGGGAGAAAAATAACTCTACAAAGGATTCAAAATCGGGTCTCAATGAGACAAATATCATCCCTTCAAATGAAGAAGTATTGTAGAAAAGGA
Source organism: Picea abies (assembly GCA_900067695.1). Taxonomy (NCBI): domain Eukaryota; kingdom Viridiplantae; phylum Streptophyta; class Pinopsida; order Pinales; family Pinaceae; genus Picea; species Picea abies. Next base: position 39,145 of record CBVK0101877398.1, read on the forward strand.
TTTCTTTTGTATGCAATACAAGTGTTGGAATCCATTGAGAAAAACAAACCAAGACTAGAGGACCATCCCATATTAATAGAGTATAAATATGTGTTCCTAGAAGAGGTACTGAGTCTACCTTCAAGAATAGATATTGAATTTTCAATAGAACTTGCAGCAGGAGCGGTGTCAGTGTCAATAACACCCTATAGAATGGGTACACCAAATCTGGTTCAGTTCACTCTACAACTAAAGGAAATGATGGACAAAGGATATATTCAGCCTAGTGTGTCTCCATGGGGAGCACCAACCATTTTTGTGAAAAATAAGGATGACACACTTAGGTTGGGCATAGACAATAGGAAACTCAATAACATGACCATAAAGAATAAGTATCCCTTGCTAAGGATCGATGACTTGTTTGAACAAGTAAGGGGTGCTACAATTTTCTCCAAGATTGACTTGAGATCTGGATACCATCAGGTCAGAATTAAAGATGAACATATCCACAAAACAACATTTAGGACAAGATATTTTCACTATGAATTTGTGGTGGTGCCATTTGGGCTAACCAATTTATCAACCACTTTTATGTGCTTAATGAATAATGTACTCAGTAAATTCTTAGACATATTTGTATTTTTTTCATTGATGATATCCTAATCTATTCTAAGAATAGGAAATAGCCTGAAGACCATATTAAGCTATTACTTCAAGTACTAAGAGAACATCATCTCTATGCTAAGTTTAATAAGTGTGACTTTTTCTAGAAACAAGTCCATTACTTAGGCCATGTTATTTTTTAAGAAGGGGTGGAATTTGATCCTTACAAGATCAAAGCCATTATGAATTGGCCTACCCCAAAGGATGTATCTAATATCAGATCCTTTATGGGCCTAGTGGTATACTATAGGAGGTTCATAAAAGGATTTTCTAAGATTGGTTACCCAATCACTTCCCTTCAGAAAAAGGGAGTTAAATTCCTTTGGATACCAGAATGTGAAGAGAGATTCTAAGAGATGAAACACATTCTAATCAATGCACCTATGTTGAATATTGCAGATCCAAACAAGGAATTTTGTGTGTGTACATATACCTACAAGGAAGGACTCAGAGGAGTTCTTATGCAAGAAGAACATGTAATTTTCTACGAATCCAGAAAATTGAATGAGCATGAAATCAATTATGTGACCCATGATATAGAATTGGTTGCCATAGTACATGCTTTAAAAATGTGGAGTAATTACCTCCTAGGTAGAATGTTTTTTCTTATGACATACCATAGTGGGTTGAGATATATTTTTGATCAACCAAAACTCAATTCTAGACAAGCTAGATGGATGGCTCTCCTTAATGAGTTTGATTTTGAAATCAAACATATCAAAGGAAAAGAAAATAGGGTTTTCGATTCCCTTAGCAAGAGTATGAAAGTGATTCACTTGGAAGCTGTAAGAACCTGTGAATTGAATTTCAAATAGAGATTCAAAAGTGCACAAGAAACATATGCATTTTTCAAGACTGCAAAATCGTACTTAGAACAAGAGCCCACAGGGATGAAGTATGAAGGTTATCAATTGTTGAATGATGGCCTACTAACTTATAAAGGTAAGTTGTATATTCTGAATTGTGATGACTAGAAGAGGTTCATGATGGATGAACTACACAAAAGACCATATACTGGTTGTCTTGGTTATTAGAAGATGATCACAACCACTAGGAAACTATTTTATTGGCCAAGAATGAAGAAGGGCATAGCTGATTACTTGGATAAATGTCTAGAATGTCAGAAAGTTAAGACATAACACCTGCATCCGTCAGGGATGTTGCAGTCCCTACCAATCTGATAATGGAAATGGGAAACCATGTCCATGGATTTCATCACAGGCTTACCAAAATCAGCCAAACAAAATGACGCCATCATGGTAGTGGTTGAAAAACTGAGCACAGATTCTTATTTCATTCTCATCAAGTAAACTTGCAAGGCAATAGATATTTCCAGTATTTTCATGAAACAAATATTTAGGCTGCATGGCATGCCTAAGGAGATAATATCTGACAGAGATACAAAATTCACTTCAAATTTCTGGAAATCTCTATTTTCAAATCCTATTAATAGCAATCAAATTAAATGTCATTCCCATTAATAAGGCATTTTCAATTAATTGCAAATTCTATCTGACAGAGATACAAAATTCACTTCAAATTTCTGGAAATCTCTATTTGCTAGTTTGGAAACTAAATTGCTATTTAGCACAACCTATCACCTTCAAACTGATGGAAATATAGAGAGGGTAAACCAAGTGTTAGAGGATATGTTAAGAATGCATGTAATGCATCAACCTAAGAAGTGGGAATACTATCTACCACTGGTAGAGTTTTCCTACAATAATGGATATCAAGAGTCATTGAAGATGAGCCCTTTTGAGGCCTCTCTATGATAGACAGTTAAAAATTCCAATTAGTTGGGATAACCAAGTAGATAGAATTACAATCGGGTCAAACATGTTGAAATAAATGGAACAACAAGCAATTTAGATAAAGACAAATCTAAAAATAGCTTAGGATAGATAGAAAAGCTATGCAGACAGAAAGAGGACTCCTAGAGAGTTCAAAACATGG
>CBVK0101877446.1:0-20999 GCA_900067695.1 Picea abies
AATCATTTTTTGAGAGAGCAAGAGAGAGAGCATTTTTGAGCAGCAAGAGAACAGCCATTTCTGAGAGCTAGGGCATGCTTTCTAAGGTAGAATAATAGCACAGAAATCGAGGCAAAGGTTCAACATACACAGGAGGCCGTACAACATGCATTTCGAGGTCCGTACAGTTATTGTGTGCACAGAAATCGAGACAGCGTTCAACATTTAATTCTGTCTGTACGATACGGATTTTATCAGTTTGTACAACGTATTTTTGGCACAGATTTCGAGGAGGGATAGAGCCACATTCAGGCCGTACCGTACGGACTCCGTACAGGTCTGTACAGTCCTTTCTTGGCACACAAATCAAGACAGATTGCTGTGTGGTTTTTTTGGGAAGTTTGGCACATTTTCAAGGCAGACGTACAGCCATTAATGTGCCCAGAAATTTGCTGAAGCTGCTGGCATGTATTTCGAGGTGACCGTACAGCATTTTGGAGGCACAAAAATCAAGGAGCAGACCTGCAATTTATTGCAGAAAAGTCTGAGAAGAATTTTGAGAGTTTGGCTCATTTTCCTGTGTGAAGATTTGGCACAGTTGTCGAGATAAGTTTGTCATTTAATTTCTGAAGATGAATATGTTGTAACAAAATTCTCTGAAGCTCCTAAATAATAAAAATCTCCCTCTCTCACTGGTTTTTCCCTTGTGAGTTTTTCCAGGGTCAAAGTTAGACCAAAATTCCCGTGTCTATAATTTTCTGAGTTTTATATGTAGCTGATTCACGTGTCTATAATTTTCTGAGTTTTATATGTAGCTGATATTTTATTTCTGCATTATAAACGATGTTCAGAATCCTCATGTTTCAGTTCTGAAATATATTTTCTACAGTGTATTTATATGCTGATATAAAACTGGGGTTTGGGCATTTAACATTGGCTAAAAAATCAGCGACACTGAAACTGAGTTGGGGTCTGAAAAATTAACAAACTTTATGTCAAGCATAGCTTTGGAAGCTATTTTCCCTATAGTAACTAACCATGTAAATAAAGTTTTGATATAGTGTTAACTTTATGTCAAGCATCAAAGACATGACAAGTGTCAACCTTATGCCAAGACAACCATATGCCATGTGTCAACCTCATCGCACCTCTAGGAGGACTACTTAGGGAGGTTGTAGTGGCTAGTTTAGGGAGGTTTCTTAAGAGGCCTGCTTAAGATGGTTGGAGTGGTCAGCTTAGGGGGGTTTCTTAGGGAGGTGGTATGACAACTATTATATAGTTGTCATACAATCATAAGACAACAATTTAGGGCAGCCTCTAGAAGAGACAAAGTGACCTTTGGGAGCATTAGGAGGTGGCTCTTGGGAGCTTTAGGAGGTGGCTCTTGGGAACTTTAGGAGATGACTCTTGTCAACCAAAGGAGGGCAGGTATGACAGTTGTTATACAACTGTCATACATTCTTAGGGGGCTTCTTAGGGCAGCCAAGACAACCTATAAAAAGGAGCATTCACTTACCATTTGCATACCTTTGTTTTGTTGGAGTCTTATGTTGAGGCAAGGCATCTATTTGCTAAAGTATTTTTTGTTGGTATATGGTTGCTAGTTTTTGGAGTCTCCGATGTTCCTTGCTGATATAAGGTTAATACAAATACTATGTTAAAGTTTCCATAACTCTACTACAAAAAGAAGGAAAGTAGTTATCTTTTGGTGAGTTTGTCAAGTTGTTACTATAAGTGTTAGTTCAACTATTTTTTGAAGTTTGTAAGTACTGAAACAAAGGCATTGTTTCAGCCCTTTGAGTCCTAGCTAGTTACTCTAAAGTATTGTAATGGTATTGTACTTTTTTGAAGAATCTAAAGAGAATTTTTGGCTGGGTTTTCTACCCCAAGAGGGTTTCCCAGGGTATACTTGTGTTCTCTCTGTGATTGTCTCACTTTCAGTGATCTTGATATATGAAAGATGTATTGGTATGTTGGTTCTATGCTGTAAAATTTTAAATTTACCTACATGCATCATTTTTTCCACAACAAATCGTTATCCAATCAAAGGAGGGGTCATTTGTGTGTTTTGTGGCTGAAAATGGGCAACACTTCCCCTAGATCTGGTGAGAACCTGCAAAAAATAGCAAGTTATTGCTTGTTGGAAATGCTACAAAACACATAGAAAAGTTAAGAAAATTTTTGTTTTTCAACATAAATTTTCTGCATAAAAATTTCGGAAAATTATTTTGATATATTGATCTGTCTAAGAGTGTTATCAAACCAAAATTTGATATGTATGAGCAGAAAAAAAAACTAAGAAAGAGAGGAGTTTATATTAGGTTATGAAGGAGAGCTTCCAACTTGAAGCCAACCATACAAACCCTTGAAGCAACCTGCAACTTGTGAAGCAAATGTGAGATAAGAGAAAATAGTTGATAAGATAAACAAGTAATACAAACTAATTTTCACTACTTACTACCCTACTCAAGTATATCTACAACTACACTATTGTATGATCTATCCAAACAAACTAGTTTATTTTAGATACCTACTCTAGATCTCAAATAAAACATCACATGGAACAAGATCACCTCCAAAGCATGTGCACCAAGACAAAATATCATGTACACCAAGGCCCTCCAAAGCTCTTTCTTATTACCCAAATGAAGAGGTTGCAACAACTAATTGATCCATGCTTCTCTCCAAAATAGTGCAAGAATGAGTGAAAGAAAAAATGGAAGATGAGAGATGGATGAGGAAAGAAATTGGTAGCATAAAAATAACTCAAGAGATGGTGAGGAAATGAGTGAGGGAGGGCTCTCATTAATACTTCGGAAGGCAAAGCTACCCCTCTTGGATGAGAGCCAAGTGTCAAAACCCAAGTCAAAGTGAGAATGTCAAGAAGGGGGGTGTAACTCTAGGGTTTTGGCATAGATGGATGAAGTGGAAATGAGTTGGAGTGAGTTGGAAAGGCTTTGACAAGTAAAATTATGAGTTGTAGGGTCTATGGAGGTGCACCAAGGGATAGAATAAGTTTTCCATTATTATTTTTTTATTTTTTTACTTTTTGGAGGCTTTCTACAAGGGGGGCACACCTCTCTAGGGAAAGTGACGTTTTTGCTTAATGACTATGTGAGGGTTGGAAAAGGTTAGTAAAATGTTTTCTCATCATCTCTCACCTTTACTTTACTCATTTTTCTCAAGATTACAAAAATTGACATTTTTACTATGTCAAGCTTAGCAATTAAAATTGTTGGTTTTACTAACTTGGACTCCCTATGGACAAACACCTAGCAAAAGTTGTCCAATTGAGCTGAAACTTGGTCCAAGGGTGTAGGGTGTCTCATTCCATTTATTTTGAGCACAAATATCCCTAGAAAAATCCCAAGGACCTAGTTTTTACATTATTTATCAAAAATTAATTAAAATTAATTAATTAAATTACCCAACCTTAGGCAATTTTAATTAATTAAAAAAACTTATCTAGACTCGACGAAATTCTGCAAAAATTCTAGATATGTCTTACATGGTTATTTACATCATTCCTAAACACTATCTACCAGATGATGACACCATTAGAACACCTTTCACCACTTTGGAGGAATTATTTGTGGGAGTGAAAAATTCAAGGGAAATTAATAAGGCTAGTTAGGCCAAATTAATAACCTGAGGAAAAAAAACACTCAGTGAAAGGAACTCTCCTAATGAATAAATCCTAAGGTAAATAAACTAACTATGATCCATGCAAACCTATTACATTATCATCCCATGCAGTGGAGTGGAAATTCTAATTACAAAAATATGTGTTGAAGGCCAAAAATGTCTTGTAGAACCAGGAAGTCTCTGACTTGGTAGCATTTGGTGATGCATATCTTCATGGTACATGGAGTTGACCCCCTAGTTGAATAGGTGGTCAACACTCACCATTGATCTTAATTCCATGAAGCTTTCACTAGAGAATGACTGAGAGACACTTCTAAAAGTGGAAGATTAGCTTTATGTGGTCAAACAATTAAGGGAACAACAAAATGAAGAATGGGTGAAGGAGTTGGGGAAAGTAACTAAATAAATAGATAACATTCAAGAGGGTTTTATTCTAGTTCATTTTCCTGAGAAGTCAGAAAATAGAATTTTGGATCAGCAGGAGGATTGGGTTGAGTATGAGGACAATGATAGTGATCAATTGTTTGAGATGGATACTGAGACGTATTTTGATAATCCACCTTTTGAGTTGAATGATGGATCTCTTCTTGATTTCAGTAAAATGTTTGGTAATAATCATAGGATATGGGATCCAGGTGAAACTCATAGTTGTGAGGGAATGACTCAGAAGTGGGGTGGTGAACATGATCATAGAGTTGGAGCTATTGTCCACATCCAATTCAACCAACATAGGACTTGGATTTCTTGTGTTTGTATCAAGGAATGGTTGAGGAATTGATCATCACAAATAAGTTAAATTGCATGAAATTTAACTTACAGCTAGATACTACAGAAATACCACAATAATATCAATATAACAAGAAGGGAAATGCCATACAAGGACTGATCTTTATTTAAATAATTTTGACCTATTACAGCTGGGCATAATAGTGGCATAGACAACCCACAAGAGGAGTATGCTCAAGCATGAACAACAACAAATCCACAATAGAATGCAATCCCAACAAAGAGAATACAACCAGTAAGATAACAACTTGCCTAGCAGGAAAAAGGATAACACAACCACTCTAATATTGGCCTGGAGATGAGAAATAATCACCCAGCAAAGAAATATGTCACCCAATAGTAAATATAATATTCCCAACAAGGAAATATGGCACCCAGAAGTTGTAACTCAACCCCAACAGTAGATATAAGGTGATCAACAACTCTAAATTAGCACGAACAATAGACAAAATGCACCCAGGAAGGATAAATAACACCCATCAGTAGTAAATTTGGGCCAACAGTGAATATTTGGCCCTCTTCCTAAGAGTACGACCCTAACAAATGAAAAGTACAACTTCCACCCAAGGAGTGATGACCACCACCTAGAGATCTCTCTCTACAATTTGTAAATCGATCTCCAAAAGATAGATAATGCCTCCCACAAACAAAACTCAGCCCTGCAATTAGATTCTTATTTCCACAAATTCAAGAACCCTGCAATAAGTGTCTTCTGTAAATGGTAAATCAAATGGAAAACCTGGGTGATTCTCTCCTTTAGATTGGCTAGGGTGGACAAATCACTTCTAGAAGTGGAAGATCATCTTTATGCAGTTAAACAATTAAGGGAACAACAAAAGGAAGAATGGGCGAAGGAGGTAGGTCAAGTAACTGAAGAACTAGATCAAATTCAAGAGGGTTTTGATCTAGTTCATTGTCCCGAGAAATCAGAGAATAGAAGTTTGGATCAACAGGAGGATTGGGTTGAGCATGAGGACAATGATAATTTTCAATTGTTTGAGGTGGATACTGAGACGTCTTTTGATAATCCACCTTTTAGGTTGAATGATTGAGCTCTTCTTGATTTCACTAAAATGGTTGGTAATAATCATAGGATATGGGATCCATGTGAAACTCCTAGTTGTGAGGGAATGACTCAGAAGTGGGGTGGTGAACATAATCTCAAAGTTGAAGTTGTTATCCACATCCAATTCAGCCAACACAAGACTTGGATTTCTTGTTCACATATGGATCGGCAAGCATTTCCAGCCAAGGAGTGGAGTATTTTCTTGATGGGGCTGAGTGATGAAGATGATCCTGTCATTGAAGAAGTTCTTCCAGCCTTTTCCATGCTCGCATCTCCTATGTATTCCAGAGTATTTCATTATGACATTTGTTGCTCCAACATTTCAGCACTAATTTTGACATCTGTTGATGAGAAGATTGATTACTTACAGGTTTTATGGCAGCAAGTTGTTGGTGAGTTTGTAGACATGATTAAGTTATTTCTAACTTCTACATTGGTGCCTTCAGTTTACGATAGTGGAAGCATGCCTAGGATTCTAATAAAATTGTACAATAGTAACATGTTGGATAATGATATGGAAAAGGTATACCATACTAAGATGTTTTGGCAATTTGGGAAGAAGATCTTCCATGTGATAGAATTTAGCACTTACAGGTATTTTGGTTTGGGATGCCAGGAGAGGAGAATGAAATTTGGGAACGATGGGCAGATATTTATGATCAAAGTGGCGTAGCGTCAACATGGTGGTTCATTTCTGAGATTAGTTTGGAACCCTAGGATTACATTGTTTGGCACTACAGAAATTGATAGAGTTGAGAGAGCCAGTCCTTACTTTCATGAGTTTTCTACTATTGTACATTGGGTTGGTTTCCTAGACGATCCATTCATTGAGGGGTTAATCAATTTTTTGCGATATATGATTGCTTTACTTATTAGTAGTATTCAGAAGGCCTCTTGTGTTAGTACCTTACAGGAAGGTGCTTTGAGCAGAGGGTGATTCACATCTTCTAGATTAGTTTGGGACCCAAGGATCATTATTAGTTTCAGTTTGGTTCAATTTGTTGTTCCTATGGTTGTGATGGAATTGCTTGAGGACAAGAAATATTTGGGAAGGGAGGACTGTCATGTCCCCACTTATGGATTCCCTTATTATGCGGCTAGAGTTACTTCAGGAGGTTTAAGTCAGTCGGGTCAGAGGGGTGATACTAGGTCATCAGTGAGACAAGAAGGTTTGGAGGGGTCTTATGGGGCCCGACTTAGTTTATTTACCATTATTCATCATCAGGAACAATTCCACACAACTTGTTCTTCGTTCCGTCACATTCCGACGATTCCCGTAAAACAGGGTTATTATTGGACATATTTTAATTAAGTACACTAAAGGTACTATTTGGAGTTTGTTTCTTGGAGAAATACCTTAGTGTAATAGCTCATTGGAACCAAGGCGAAAACATCTACAGGATGGAATGATGAAAAGTGATTTTTAGTGTCCAGAGAAGTTATAATGGCAAATTAATCATTTTTGGGGGTTTAAAATGTGAATTAATTATTAATAAAGTGATTATATTAAAGATGAATTAAAATTCACTTGATGGGGAAAAGGTGAGAGGAGGTATAAAAGAAAGGTAGGGGCTTATATCCTCCCATTATGTGAGATTATTATTGTGATTTGACTTGGAGAGCTCTTGGACCCTTAGGGGGTTTGTTATAAACCCTAGTTGGATTGGTTTCGGTGGTGAGAGATCCACCCTAGCTAATCAAGTTTGGTTTCGGTGGTGAAAGATTCCACCCTAGCCAATATAAAGGAGAGAATCACCCAGTTTGTCCATTTGATATATCATTGACAGAAGACACTTATTTTGTAGGGTTCTTGAATTTGTGGAAATAAGAATTTGATTGCAAGGCTGAGTTTTGTTTGTGGGAGGCATAATCTATCTTTTGGATATTGATTTAAAAATTGTAGAGAGAGATCTCTAGGTGGTGGTCGTCACTCCTTGGGTGGAAGCTGTACTTTTTATTTGTTAGGGTTGTACTCTTAGGAAGAGGGCCAAATCTTCACTGTTGGCCCAAATTTACTATTGTTGGGTGTTATTTCTCCTTGTTGGGCACATTTTGTCTACTGTTAGGGCCAATTTAGAGTTGTTGGGTGCCTTATATGTACTGTTGGGGTTGAGTTACAACTATTGGGTGCCATATTTCCTGGTTGGGAACCTTATATTTACTGTTGTGTGACATATTTCTTTGTTGGGCGATTATTTATCATCTCTTGGATGATATTAGAGTGGTTGTGTTATCCTTTTTTCCTGGTGGGGCAGTTATTATCTTACTGGCCATATTCTCTTTGATGGGATTTCATTCTATTGTGGAGTTGTCATTGTTCATGTTTGAGTATATTCCTCTTGTGTGTTGTCTATGTCACTATTATGCCCAGCTGTAACAGGTAAAATTATTTAAATAAATATCATACCTTGTATGGCATTTCCCTTCTTGTTATATTGATATTATTGTGGTATTTTTTTAGTATCGCGTTGTAATAGAAATTGCGTGCAATTTAACTTATGTGTGACAATCAATTCCTCAACCATTCCTTGAGACAAACACAAGAATACAACCCAAAAAACAACCATAAATACATAACAACAGTGACAAAGTTTGTCTAATGGGGTTTGGGAGTGTGACTACAAAGTGTTTGATAAAACACTTGCATCAAAAAAGCTACAGCAAAACAGAGGAAGTGATGAGCAACGAAGATTGGGCATATCCAAAAGTCAGAAAATTGTCAAAAACATTACAACCTTAGACACTAATAACATTTATGATTAGTTGGGACACTATACAATAAATAAATAAATAGATTGGTAAAGATGAAACAAAGCAATCCCACTCCCCCTACTATTATTTAAAGGATCTATTTTCCAATAGTCAAAATTTTTCCAACCAAGACCCCCTTCTTGTTCATCTGTACTTGCGATGAAGGGAGGAATTTTTGTCTTTATTGGGAATGTGCTCAATCAACTTATTGACTAGATGCTCTGCCAATTGATTTGATAACAGAGGGGCTTCAATAAGTGAAATTGTTGGATTTTCGATGGTAGCCTCGTGATTAGCAAGCTAGAGCAGGTGGAGGGGATATATACATCCATTGTTCTGAGGTATTATCAACCAAACAACTGAGTGGAGCGGGAAGCATTCCCCCGATATAGATTAACCAGAATGAATGGTAAAGGGCACTTGCTTTCCTCTTTACTATTGTTTAAGAAGGGCAGTCATTGCAAGTCATTTCTCTCAGGATCAGTCGACGAGAGCCAACCCTTATTCAAGTATTGAAACTAATCCATAGATGTGCTCCAACCATGAAATACTTCGGGTAGTCAGAAAAGAGTGTATTATGATTCCCCCAATCACGTACTCAGATAGTTGCGTACCACTGTAAGTCATTCCATATCTACTGGATTAGTGAGATTATTCTCATGTGGACCAAAGGGGAAGGTTCTATACATCATATGAATCAGAACAACCTATATTTGATGGATCAGGCGTGCTGCTATCGCTGCCATTGAAAAGAAGATAATATAAATAATCGTTCTCGAAACACCATTTAAAGGGGGTGACGGTATCCATTTGGGCAAGTTCATTATAAGGCTTCTTTTGTACGCGGATGACCTTATATTGATTGCTAAATAAACTCTTGGTTTGCAAGAGCACTTATGTTCCCTTGAGCATTTTTGTAGAAGGGTGGGGATGCAAGTCAATATTAGCAAAACGAAAGTTGTGGTTTTCTCTAACAAAAGAAAGCATAACCAACATAAGTTCTACTTTGAAGGAAACATTCTAGAAGAAGTTGCAGACTATAAATACCTTGGAATTGACTTCAATAGAAATTTAAGTTGGGATGGTTGTAGAAAGAAAAGAACTCTAGGGAGTTGGAAAGCATTTTATTCTTTTCAAAACAGGTGTAGAGAAGCAGAGCTGTGGGACTGGAAAACCACTCTAACTCTTTTTTGGCTTCTAGTGATTCCGTTGATTCTCTACGGTTGTGAACTATGGGCTGGTAGCACAACCGAGATGCAGTGGAAACAAATTGAGAAAATTCATAAGCTTTTGATTACAAACAAATTCAAAATTAAAAGTGCAGTTCCTTATGCTATCCCGTTAAGTGAAATAGGGGCTGCCCCTATTGAAGCAATTTCTATGGTTCAAGTCATAAGGTATTTGAAAAAAATTAAGCAAATGGAAGAAGGTAGATGGCCTAAGGTTGTGTTTAGTGATAGATTGTGCAAAAGACAGAAGACTTGGATGCGGAAAAATAACAAATGGTTTAGTAAATGGGGCATTTGCTTGAGCATGTGTCCTACAAAGAGTAAAGAGGTCCTACAAAGAGTAAAGAGATAAAAACTTTTGTTATGGATAAGTTCCACCAATGTACTTGGGAGAAAGAGCTAGGGAGAAAGAAGAAGTACTACATTGAAGAGTTTAACCCCACTCATAACCATCAACAAAAGGCGTACATAGGGGCCAATATTTCTTGGAGATCTAAAATTCTTATTGCTCAATTAAGGACTAATTCTCATCAACTCCGTTGTGAAACAAGACATTGGAAAAGACCAAAATAAAGGTGGGAAGAAAGAGTATGTATTTTGTGCTCGTTCGGAAAAGTGGAAACAGAAAAACATTTCATTTTAGAATGCGAGGCCCTCAAAGACAGCAGGAAAAATTATGCAGGTATTCTGGCAGCTAGTTCTTGGGATAATCTATTCAGCAAAGAGTTTGTTGAGAAGCTGGGAGCGATTATTGTAAAACTTCACAGGAAAAGGGCTGAATTCAAAAGGTAGATGGAAAAACAATCTGTCCCATAGGCTATTTTTAGCCTCGTGGACATTAAAAAAAATTCTTCTTCTTCTTCTTCTATAATAAAGTTAGTTCAAAATCATACTGGAAGCACCTGATAAAGAAACCTGGATCGGAATAGCGTTAGGGAGGATAAGGGTAGGTATTAGTGGTGGTTAGATAGAAGAATGGGTCTATAAAGCTAGGTAGGTGAAATGTTTTGAAGTGTAGTGATGCGTAAAAAGATGGGTATAGTAGGGGCTTCTTTGGGCACGTTGATATCTGATGGGTGAGATCCTAAATATAAATAGAGATGGGCTTCTAAAAAAAAATGAAAATAGGCCGAGTCACTTCTGCAGCTATATCCAACAGAAAAATTCCAATTTATTAGTGATAATCAATGAGCTGCATTTCTCCATGTCAGATTAATACGTCGTAATAGCAAGTGAAATCGAGTGTAGTCTTGTCAAGGAATAGGATAAGAGGACTAGTGCCTTCAAGGGAAATGGAGTCAAGGTGGATGAATTCTTCTAAGGTTGCAAATCAATTGATGATAATGCACAAAATTCTAAGAGGGAAAATGCATAGAAGAAGTAGTAACTTAAGTACCCCTATGCATTGACCTCAAGAGACAAGATGCTAGGGTGTAGGAAATTCAAGGCCATAGTGCCTTGCTCTCCTTAGGAATTTTATGGAGAAAAACTTATGCAACAATAACTAAGTCAAAATCCTTAGAGTGATAGCAATTTAGGGCTCTAGGGTTTTACTAGTTACTAGATCAATTCAATGAAAATCTTGGCAAATAAAAAGTAGGAAAGTAGCAATTTAAGTTTCTTACTTCAAGAATTAAGTACACCATGCAATTTCATAATCTTGTATGAGAAAATAAAACCATACAACAAACCATTCAATAGATGAAAAAAATGCAGATTTTACTTACTTGCACCAAGAATAATCATGAGAATAACATGCAAGATCACCACAAAACTTCCAAGATTCATACAAGTTGCCAAAAATAGCCTTAAACAAGAATGGCACCTCAAAATTCAGCCAATAACCCTCCTTAGGGCGCAAATTTCAGACCTCTTGTCTTATATGACAAGTTGTGATGTAAAAATGAAAGTACTTTATGTTTATTCATACAAAATTTTGACCTTTAATTAATTTTTAGGTAAAAAACAAGGCCTACCTGGCCAATCGACAACAAAATTCAATTTTAGCATAAATAAAATTAATTTTCATTTAGAAACACCTCGAAGGGTGATGTCATACCCATCTAGGGTGACGTTGAGCCCCATAAGTGAAATGTTAGGCTGGAAAAGTGGGGTGCTTGGCCTCCAAAAGCCCCAAGTGATGCCCACACGTGCCACCAAGCTCACAAATGCCTCCAAAAATGAAACCCTAGCTATAGGTGACATCTAGGGCTATGATGGTGATGTCCAGGTCCCTCAAGGGATAACTTCCATATGGGAAGAGCAAGGTTCCCTGGGTCTAGGCCTTCCAGGGTGCCTCCAAAGGAAACGTCCTTCTTTTTCCTGATGCAAGCCTTCAATTTCTTCTTACCCCTAGATGGGGTTTCAACATCCATCTATGGGATTTAAGCCCCCATGAAGGTTTGAGCTAATCATTCCCTCATACGTACCTCTCCACTGAGAAAGGTCCTGCAGCAACAATAAGTACGCCCTCCAGGGGTTCATAAGTCACGGGGATCATAACATGTAAGTCACATCCAATAATTAAACTACACAAACATGTACATCAAGCCCCTCTTAACCCAGAAAAATGATCAAAGACGTTATGCAATTTGACAAGTTAGGTTTGGAAAAGGTCTTAGGGTGTCCTATTAGGCTAATTTTGGGATGTTTCCCAGGTGGGGTCTAATCCAGGTCATGTAAGTGTATGAGGTGGTATGGGGTAGATGTTTGGGCATGGGGTGCATGTAATAACAGGGAAATGTAAAGTCTTACCTATGGATGCCTTTGTTTCCTAGCTCATTCGTTGCCTTTTACTCTTAGCTTTATTTATTTTGATATTTTTCTCTTGTGCTTCAAGGGAATAGTTGAGGGCCACTGTCCTGGCTTGATGACCATAGGTGACAGTGTTATCCACAAACATTTCACGGAAATGAGAAGACTAGCTCGTGATGAGACCCCCTTTCTCTTGGCTATACCAACAAGAGCCACTACCATGATTTGGTGACCAGATAGATGGTAGTTGTTATCCCCTATCCTAGGGATAACTAAGGAGATCATGTCTCGAGGCCCACAAGTCCTAGACATGGAGTGTCGAAAGCCAAATGACTTGAGCATGGCCCTGGAGGGCCCATCTTTTCTTCAGTGTAGCCCACTTATGAGTAGAAGTTGCGCGCATCCCACCAGCCTGATCCTGAAGTAGTAATAAAGCTTGCTCCATGAGGTAATAAGTTCGGGTATCATGGTATGTGTCACTCTGAGTTTTGAAGCACTTGAATATGTTGCACTAAATTATCCTTCATTTCATAATGTTTGCTTGGAAATTATGCCCTTTAACTTGTTCATACCTAGGAGGGTGACATAATTCCCTCGTAAGATGATTCCCCTTTAGGATGAGTTGCCACTAGGTGGGTCTATGAAAGGTCATCGTCCATTTCCTACATACTTACCACTTTCCATCATTATTCCTCTCATCTCCCTCCACCTTGGTTTGGGTATTGGGTTTTCCATGCTAGGAAGGGTTGTACCTTGCCTTGTGGGAAGAAGGGGCTAAAATCCTGAGGGGTAAACATAGCTGGCAAGAGTTAAAAGCCAAAATGAAACCTTTGAGATGCTTCACCCAAGGATTCCCGAGAAAGAAATAAAAGGCTTCTCAGTAAGAAAAGGGGACCCATAAGATAAATCAAAACTCAAGGTACTAGTTGATGGATGGGAGGTCTCATCATGAGATGGCCTATTAGGTCCATGGGCATCTAGTAGTATGAAACTACCATATATCTGGTCACCAAACCAGGGTAGTGGCTCTTGGTGGCATAGCCAAGAGAAAGGGGGTCTCATCATGAGCTCCCCTTCTCATTTTCGTGAAATGCTCGTGGGTAACGCTATCACCTCTGGTTACCATGCCAAGACAGTGTCCCCCAACTTTTTCCTTGAAAAGAAAAAAGACCAAAATAAATAAGGCTAAGAATAAAAGGCATTGAATGGGATAGGAAACAATGGAATCCATGATAAGGTGCAACTCGCCCTCTACAGAGGCACCCACAGGAAAGACTTACATTTCCCTGTTATCACTACACCCTCTGCCCAAAATTTTCCCTTGCACCACTTCACACACACTTACATGACCTAGATTGGTTCTCACCTAGGAAACACCCCAAAATTAAGGAGGATTAGCCCAATAAGACATCCTGAGACCTTATCCAAACATGACTTGTTAAAATGTATAACATCTTTGACCATTTTTCTGGGTGAAGGGGGGTTTGATGCACATGTTTGGGTAATTTGATTATTATATGTGATTGGCATTGTTATGATCCCTGTGAATTATGAGCCCATGGAGGGCGTACATGTTATTGTTGCAGGAGTTTGTCCGGTGGATAGGTACATATGGGGGAATGATTAGGTTAGACCTCCATGGGGCTAAAAGACCAACAGATGGATGTTATAACCCCACCAGGGGGAAAGAGAAACCAGAGTCTTGTACCAGAAAGAAAGAAGGACGTTGCACTAAGGACACTCCGACAAACCTAGACCCAGGGGGGTTTTGCCTTTCCACCTAGACGTTGACCCTTGAGAGCACATGACATCATCATTTTGACCTTGACATCATCCAGAGTTAGGGTTTGCATTTATGATGGGCAGTTGTGTGCTAGTTGACATGTGTGGCAGCATTCATAGCCTTTAGAGGCCAAACATTTTGCACTTGAGGCCTAGTGTTCCACCTTAGGGGCCCAACGTCACTCTAGAAGGGCATGACATCACCCTTGAAGATGAAATTAGGGTTTATTTATTGTCATTTATATAAAAATTGGATTTTAATGTAATTTGGCCATGTCGACCTTTTTATGACCTAATTGTAATTAATGCTCATTGATATTGTATAAATAATAGAAAAAATCCTCATTTTTATTCATCATCTCTCATCACACAAGTGTGTGGTCTGAAATTTGTCCCTCTTTAAGGGTTATTGGCTGAAATTAAGTGGTGCACAACTTCTTGGAGAGGCAAATCTTGGTGTATTTTGGCTAGTTTTCATTGTGGAGGATCTTCAACTAGGGTTTGTCTTGATTATTCTTGGTGAAGTAAGTAGAAAATCTTCAATTTTCTTATGTTTATGCTTGTGGTAAATTTTACTTGGTTCATGTTAAAGATTATGAAATTGCTTGCTCAAAACCGTAGGAGAGAAACATAAGTTATTATCTTGTTCTCTATAGCCTTCCACTTGTTGAAATTCTCAAAGTACATCTTGTTTAGAAGTAGATACTAGATCCCTACTTACTAGCACTCTAGTAGCCCTACTCTAATTGCCTATTGCATATATTACTTATAAATTTGTCTAAGGAAAGAGAAACTGCTAGGGCCTAAGTTTTCTTACTTTCTAGCTGATTTTTCTCTTAAGGACTTGGGTGTTTGAGGCCTTGGGTTACCAACACCTCCTCCATCCACTCCATCTCCCTTGGACAAGCACTATCATTGCTATTTTTCTCTAAGATCTGTTGCTGCTATTGTTGACTCCATATACCCTAAAAGGCACTAGTTTACTTACCTTGGTGATTGATTTGCTCAAACAACACTCAAACAACTTTCCTTGAAACTTTTACTAACTCTTACTAACCTTAAACTAGACTAACTCCCTAACAAACTTCTTGTTGTTGCAAAATATTTCTACAACCATCTTACAACAACAAATTCACCTTAAAAAGTGACATTAAAAGTTGATTAGACATTGCCAACTTTGCTTTTGACAAGTTGTTATCATTCTGTCAAATTAGACCAATATTTTTTTTTCTTTTCTAAGCATTTTTTAAGCATAATTATTGTGGTTGTTACAAAACATTCATTGTTGTTATAGATAATTACTTTGCTGCAATATTACATCAGCTTACTTATTTCTCAAAGGTTTATGGTTTTATGAAGCACTAACATCATATGGTACCTTGGATTTGTATTCTTTTTCTATTGTTGTCTTGTTTTGGGCAGGTACACCCCATTTATATTTTGCTTCATCTCTATAAGACACAAAGAACCCTTTGAAATTGAGTGACTTGTGAGTGGGGGGGACTTTCTTTCCTTAGCCTTCTCAAACCCTTAGGTCATTGGGGACGTCTCCCCCGGGGTACATTGATATACTCTTAAATAGAAAGGGGTTTCCTATTAAGGTGACAGTGGTAGGTCACCCCCTGTTACACCAATCTTGTGTCATACCGCTACATGCCCATGGTCATAATAGGCTAGATCGTGATGAGACCCCATATCTATCAACTAATACCTTGAGTGTTTATGTTATCTTATGGGTCCCCTTTTCTTACCGAGAAGCTTTTCACTGCTTTCTTGGGGATCCCTGGGTGAAGCATCTTGAAGGTTTCAGCATTGGCTTTAACTCTTGCCAGCTACTTTTACCCTATGGGCCTTTAGCCCCTTCTTCCCACGAGGTAAGGTACAACCCTTCCTAGTGTAGACAATCCTAATTCCCAAACAAGGATAGGGGGATGAAAGAAATAAATATGGAAAATGGTAAGTATGGAGGGAATGGATGATGACCTTTCATAGATCCACCCAGTAGAAACCTATACTAAAGGGAAAGCAACTCACTAGGGAACCCTGTGACCCCTCTAGGTATGAATGAGGAAAAGAGCATAATTTTCAAGAAAACGTCATGAAATGAAGAAGGATTCAATACAACATATTCAAGTGCTTCAAAAATCAGAGTGATACATACCATGATACCCAGATTCCTTACCTCATGGAGCAAGACCCACCGTTACTTCAGGACCAGGATGGTGGGATGGATGTTGATGCTGGTGATAAGTGGACCACATTGATGAAATGAGGGGCCCTTCGGGGCATGCCCAAGTCATCTGGTTCCTAGTACTCCATGTCTAGGACCTGTGGGCCTCGAGACACGATCTCCTTAGTTATCCCTAAGATAGGGGATAACAAAGCGCTCCCTCCATGATTGACACATGTGAAGCTCCAATGTGATGAAAATAAGGGAACAAAGGTCCAAGGCATGAGTGTTACTCCCTAGGGTCCAATGCTCCTCCACCAAGGGATGAAAAATGTAAAGCATCTCCAACGTCATGTTCCTTTCCTCAGGGACCACCATGCATACATGTTCAGTCTGTCAACCCAAGCTTCCTCATGTCGGGTGTAAGCCTCCATGCAATCCACCAGAAAACCCTATTTTGTCTAGGGCTCAACACCCTCTTTCAGAATGCGTAACATTCAGAATGCGTAACACTCCTCCTCCAAGCAATCAACCTCCCTTCATGTATCGACTAAATGAAGAAGTCACTAGGGTTTATAGGTCTCCAATGCTTCGAGGAAGAATGTCATATAAGCATCCATACAAGGTCTAGCAACCAAGAGTAATTCACCCCTGATGTGAAAGTCCTTCATGGAACACCAAGGGTCTACCATACACTAGGCATCCTACATCCCATGAAGCACCCCCAAACATGGTGTCAACACTTTCAGGGTAACCTCGAAAGCTAACACTTATATCATATTGATAATCAAGGTGTATGTTAACTTCTATTCTCCTCCAATATGCACACAAACAAAACACAAGGGACATGGTTATCTCATGTTGAGATATGTATATGCCTGGATGCCTTTTAGTATTGTTGTAGCCATGAAATAAATTTTTAACTCTTGTCGTGATTTTGTTTGTCGTGATTTTGTTTTCTTACTCTTATTTAATTTTTGGTTGTTTTCTTATCATGGTTTTTTTATGCTTATTATGATTTCCTTTTATGTATATATTTACATTTAAATTGCAACTGTATTTAGAGTGTTCTTATTTTGCTTTGAGTGCTTTTATTTCCAGAACTCATTAACTAGCCATCTGGATTCTTGCAAGTCTTCATTTGAAAAAATTCACCCTTTCTTGTTGGTCTTTTAGAATATTCTTCTTCTAGAAAAATAATAAATTATGTCCATTATGTTATTGTGCAACATTTGTGAGGGCCTCATTGTTTCCATCTATGGGCTCAAAGCTTTGTTTGTGCATGTCCTGCTATGTTGCAAGGCATCTTACTCATTTGTTAATGAGAAAATGGGTGACACCAATAACTGCACTTGAGAATAATCGACATCACGGATACCAAATATCCTTAATGCAAATTCATTGCTTAGTAGGTAAGCTCCTCATTTATCTATGTATTCTCATATAGCTTATGTTCTTTTTGCTATTGTTTTGACTCAACTATAATAAATGCCCTCAATTTTCATAATTTGCGAGTGTTAGCTTGTTTCAGTGTTGCAAATCCTCATTTATCTATGCATTCTTGTATAGATTCTATCCTTTTTTCTATTGTTTTTACTATGCTATAAAAATCCCATCGCTCTGCATCATTTGTGAGGGTTAGTTTGTTTCAGTGTCCCAGCTCAAGAATTCACTCTATCTTGTGTGGCAGGGCATGCTATTTAGTGATGCTTGACCAAAAGGGAAACATCCAAACCTGCTAAGTAGTGAAGTTGAACCAAGGAAGAGGCAATTCTGAGAGCACTTGAGAAGATTAAGATGGAAGGATACCAAATATCACAAATTTAAAAGCTTCGATTGCCAGGTAAGTTGTTCAATTACCTACGACTACTATGTTAACTTCTATTAGCTTGAAATATGCACACAAACATAACACAGAGGACATAGTTATCTCATTTTGTATATGCATGGATGTCTTTGTTGAATGTAGCTGCAGCATAACAAGAAATTTTCAACTCTTGTTATGATTTTGTCTTCTTACTATGATGTCATGGTTTTATTGTGCTTGCTATTATTTTTTGCAATATGTATATTTTGGATGTATATATTTAAGTTCAAATTGTAGCTATATTTATAGGATTCACATATTTCTTTCAATGCTTTTATTTTCACAAATCAACTAATCGTGAGGATTCTTGCAAGTATTCACTTAAAATAATGGGAGTTCGAACTTGACTATGAAAAAATATTTTTAATAGTATGTGTCCATCATGGCAGGGGTTGGTACTATCTATAAATAAATCTTGTAGAATATCAATCTTCCTCTAGTAGTGCTATCTCGGTTTGACTTATTTTGGCCTAGGCTATAGTTATTAGTGTTACCAACATCGTGTCAGCAAAAATATCTTCGAGCTCGAAAAAAAAAATATTGACAACATCAAGGAAAATATCGTAAGAATAAAATAAATGCATTTCCACATAAATATGAAAAGAGAACTGATATATAAGATGTATAAGATGTCTAGTAAACTTGAATGCATCACAGATCAATACTGAATCATATCCTGACTCTAAAGCCTCAAAATATCATAAAAAAAATATAATAAATGTATATCATCGTAAGTCATCTACAATAAAATTAGATAAATAAACTAACAATTCCCTCTGCCTATTTTATGGGAAAATTTGATGGCTCTAGAAATGGATTTTCGTTTAGAGGAAGAAGGGACCGGGGCTCACATTCAACTCTATTTTCCTGTAGAATAAGTAGGAGCCATCAAGTTTCTAGTGAAAGGATCCCCCACCTCCCTCCCCTACATTTTCTATCTCTCATGTTAGGTGCTAATAAGATTTAGAATCGGTTGTAATTTGAAAAATAGTGAGTATATGGTGCATTCTGAAAGATATTTCTGCAGTTTTAACTCTTATCATGTACAATTGAACACTATAGATCCATTTCCAAAGTTTACCATTTTATTTTTACTTCAAACCATATTTGACTAAGCAGAGTTACCTGTTATCATCCTCTTTGGACATTGAAAATATCACTCCAATGCATTTTACAATATAACTCAAATAAAAATAGTTCTTGATTCCTTTAATCAGGTGTCAACCATGAAAGTTGTAGTTTAACATCACTTGGTCATCTTGTATACCATATGAACTATGAAGGGATCCTTCACAGAATCAAGAATGGCTCTCTTTTCCTTGGTTGTCTCCTCGTTATGAGTAGCCAACAACTTCGCATCAGCAGGTGCTGCAATCTCTTTCTCAACGTGCTCCTAAATCTTAGCTTCCTTCATAGACATATGTGGCATAAGCTTCCTAGGGATGTAATTGGAAGCTCCATACAACTTATCACATTCTCTAAGTCCAATGTTAGACATCTGTACAAGATCTAAGTCCAACTCAAAACAAAAGTTAGCAATATTGAAGTAAAACAAGCTCTCCTAGGGCTCATACACTTCATCCAATCGTCCTAGCATTCCACACCCAAGAAATGAGTACAAGGATTGCATACCACTCCCAGGGACAATGTGATTGAAATACCAACTCCTCCTCCACCAAAAGAGTGATTTCGACAAGAAAGTTCTGATACTATGTGGAAATTTCATGAATTGATATTTCCTTCACAAGTTCCGAAATTTCATCTCTTCGAGGTTCCACAGATCTAATCGCTATGAATTACCAGCCTTAGGTCTGAACTGAAATATAAATTACAGAAATAAACAACAAACAATATTTCACTTCAAATCAACCCCAATACAATAGGCAATGAAAGAGAAAATATACCAAATATATGGAAACAAGTTTCGTCCCTTTGGGGCGATCTTCTCATGCATAAACTGGATCGAAAATCACTGCAATCAATGGATGTTTACAACAGTAAATATGTCATAATCCCTTCAATATAAATGTTGAATCCCATAACAATTCTAGCGTTAACTTATGTCATATTTGTAGCACATACAAGTGATGCGAACCATGAAGACAATGATAGCTGAAAATCAAATCCACGATAAGAAAATTTTGGACACCTAAAAACTTTATATATATAGATAAGAGATGGAGTACATATTCTGGTCTCATCACAAGCTGGTACAAACCTCCAAGCTCTCAAAAACCCTAGCTAGGGAAAACCAAGAAAAACCCTACATCGGCCAAAGATACTCCAATGATGTAGAATCACCATTGGCAAGTCTTTCTCGGACTCATGTGAGGCGTCACCTCTTTTCCTCTGTAACAAGTAAAATTTAGGTTATATCACTAAACAATAAATCTAGTGCCTCCTTGGGGATCAAACCCTAGCCCTAGCATTCAATAATGCTCCAAGAAGCACCAATGCTCCTCCTCTTACATCTTGATCCCAAGTGTAGAGAAGAATAAGCAAAAGTGCATGGTCAATTATGATATCACCATCCCCAACCTCTTTCTCTCAAGACCAAACTCTAGCATCTCACAAGAGAAATCTCCCAACAAAAACACTTTCTTCTATCTTCATGACTTCTCCCAATCTTTCCTGAGGAACCTCAACACCTTCCCCCTATAATGTTATATACCGTAGATCTATAAATATAAGATACAACCAAATCACTCACATGAAAGCATAAATACAAGATAAATCATAGATAAAACCCTTGAGTTAGGGCAACACCATTATCCATTCCCTAAGGAAATAAACTCATGAAAAAATCTTGATACAGTCACAATATTCTTCACTATGCTCCTTACGTTCTTTATACTTCCTTCTCTACTACTATCTACCTCCTAGCAACATTCTAGATAAGGAACCTTCTAGTAAGCCTTCTCACCTTCATTGTGTTCACACTATTACATGGGCCTTATTTACTAGAAATGG
>CBVK0101877472.1:0-10715 GCA_900067695.1 Picea abies
AGCTTTGCCATTAAACCAACCATATGTTGTAAAAATGCCATTTATCCAAACCATAAATCGCCAAACCATATAATATAACCACCATATGTTATAAACGTGCCATATATACAAACCATAAGCACCAAACCATATAAAATGTGCCATATTATAAACCATATAAATATAACATATATCATATGTTAAAACCAAATCGTGCCAAGCCAATCACATATGCATGGGAGGAGAAGCCCGCGGGTTTGACCCTGGGACTTCCACCCCCTAACCACCACATCTACCAATGCACCACCTCCATGAGATGTGGAAAGAGGTGGCAGATTAACCTTAAAAACTGTCGATATTGGTGGGATTTGGGTAGGTGTGTGGCCTATGGCCACGTCCCCTTTTTGGTTTTTTTTCATTATTTAAATGAGCATGGGCACGGATCTCAAGGTGGGAGTTTTGATGCAGGTAGAGACAGGCACGCAGATCAAGCTGGTTCTGCACAGTGACCGAAGTGAATTTTCATGCAGACCAAGGTGGTTTTGCATGTAGATCGAGGTGGTTTTGAGTTTGCATGCATCCCGAGGCCGTACGGACTGTACAAAGCAGAGGAGATTTTGGGAATTGTGCCAAGAAGGGCATTCTGAGTCCAGTTTCTGAAATATATCAAGTTTATACTCAAAAGTCTTAGTTTTTCACAAGGATTCCAGATCCAGCTTCAGTTTTTGCATCCAGGCATCCAGACAGAAAAGTGCTCACAGAATCTTTCAGATATATAGAAAGGTATTCATGTTCATACTTAAAAGTCTCAGAATTTCATCTAGTAGTTGTTGTTGAAGTCTGTTACTGTATATGACAGACAGAAATCAGAAGTCACTTTGTAAGCATTTGAATACCTAATTTATTGTCCTTTCCATTTGGAAAGTGGTTCGGAGACGTAGCCAGGGGGTCTGGTGAACTCCGTTACCAATTCTTGTTCATAGATGGTTTGATTACATCTTTATGTGCTCATGTGCTTGATGGATGTTCTTTAATTTTTCATTACAAAGGTGGTTAACAGTTAAACTTCACATGCAAATAATGGTTAAAGATCTTGAATTTCAGATCAAGTTAAATTTCAAATCAAGTTTGGTATCAGAGCGAGGTTAATCATTGCTTTGTGAGTTGATGTTAACAAGATCCAAGCTTCAGCATGGTGAAGGAGAACTTGAAGAGTTTGATCCAGAGATTGGATCAAGAAGAGGAAGGATAGCTTCACCAAAAGGGGAAGAAGAAGCTTCTACTATCCCTTCCGAAGGGGAATTTCTAAAATCTTTAATGAGAATGCAAATGATGGTAGAGGAGCTCTATCAAGATCGAAAGAAAGGTGAACAAGGTGGACCATCTCACATAGAAGGTAAAAAAGAAGGAGGTGGTGAGGAACCTCCTAAAACCCCACCAACTTCTCCATCTCTTCTTGATGGTTCTATTCATTCTCCATTTGAAAAACTAAAAACAAAAGTTGATCCAAATATGCCTCATTTAAAGCTTGATATTAAGTTTGAATTACCTATGTATAATGGAGAGCTTAATGCTGAAAAATTGGACAATTGGATCCGTCCAATTGAAGTTTATTGTAGGATTCAAAAGTTTACTGAAGATGCTGTTACAATTTAGCTGGTTTCTCTCCGACTTGGAGGGACTTTTCTCATTTGGTGGGAGAGCATATCTCAAGAGGATCTTGCCACAAAAGGCAAAATCATTTCCCCTTGGTATGAGTTCATTTCAGCACTTAAAAAGAAATTTTATCCATTAGGGTATATGCAGCAAGCTATGATGGATTGGCAGAATTTGAGACAAAGTAAGGGACAAAGTGTGCAAGAGCACACACAACAATTTCATAAAAGAGCATTGGTACTTGGTATACCTCTCTACACCCAAGAAACTCTTCTCAAATATATAGGAGGATTGCATAGTTATTTACGTCATATGATATTGATGTTTAATCCGACTAACCTTGATGAGGTATGTGTTCAAGCAACTCATATTGAGTCAAAAGGGAAGAGTTTTCATGATGTTTCTTCAGCTGAATCCATCCAGGCAAAAGAAGGCAAGGAAAAGTGGAAAGTTAAACATGCAACTACAATGAAGAAGGGTGATGAGAGACCTACATGCTCACATTGTCAAAAGCAAGGGCATGAAGAGGCAAAGTGTTGGAAGCTACATCCAGAGATGAAACTGAAGTGGTTTAAGGATCAGAAGGGGAAGCAAAAAGCCACGGTTATCGTTGAGGATCTTGGATCAGATTTCGAGGACGAAACAAAGATAAAAATCGTAGGTGTGAAAGGTAAATCTATTGTTGATAATGATTTTAACATTGGTTCTTCATGTGCTTCTACTTCTAAAGATGATGACAATTCTAAGGATAGAAAGAGGAATGCATTGTTTCATATAAGAGTGATTACAAAACAAACAAAGGTCGACACACTCATAGATAGTGGATCTCAAGTTAATCTTATTTCAGAAGAAGTAGTTAAGAAATTGGGATTAACAACGAAACCACACAAGAAACCTTATCCATTAGATTGGGTATGCAAAGATAAAAGATTACATGTAACACAACAATGTGATCTAAAGTTTGCAATTACATCTAAGTTTGTAGATGAGGTTGAATTTGATGTGGTCCCACTAGATATCTGTGGAATTGTGTTGGGTAGTCTGTACTTATATGATCGAAAAGCAATCTTCTATCGATAACATAATCAATATCACTTGTTTAAAGAAGGAATTGAGTACATAGTGCATTCACATTCATTCAAAAATGACAAATCATTGGGCACTACACAACAATTAAAAAGGGTTGTTAATGCAAGTCAAAATTTGGCACTTATGTGTATACAATGTAAGGAAGAAAGGAAACCTAAGCATGAAAAGGAAGTGTCATTTCACTACAATGCACCTGTTTTGGTTGATAGTGTTTCTATGGTTAAAAGTCAGCATGGTTTGGGTACAATCTCTTTCACAGGTTCAATGTTTATATTCAGCTTATTACTCATCAGCAGTATGTGGTTGGGTCTGACAATGTTGAATGAAGATGTGATTAAGAATGTGATTAATGTACTTAACAATGTCAATGCAGTGTTGATTGTTGTATTTCTGAGTCAGATGTACAAGTTACAAGAAGAATGGATAGGTGATACAGGACAAGTGAGACAAACATGTCCTCACTTAGTTTTTGAATGATTTCATACCTTTTGTGGCCAAAAAGATTTCCAGTGAGAAGGTTTGATCCAGGTGGATCATCTCAAAATTTGATAGATTTAAAGTATTCAAAATTCAAAGTAAAGCTTACAAAGTGGAAGAGCTCGTCAGCAGCTTTCTGGTGATGTTCGTTTCGAGAAAAAACGGCTTCTAGATGACAAAATATCAGCAGTGGAAGTTTCGTCAAAGTGGTTAGAAATGGTTAAGAAATGTAATTTGGGGCTATGGGAATTGAACCCAAGACCTTGTGAAAAGGCCACCATGACCCCATGGTTTGGAAAAAAAGGGGTGGTCAAGGGCTTAGCCCTTAACCTTGCCAACACCGAGGCCCCCCTTGATATCCAAATGTTATCACAAGCTTTGCCATTAAACCAACGATATGTTGTAAATATGCCATTTATCCAAACCATAAATCCTGAAACCATATAATATAACCACCATATGTTATAAATGCGCCATATATACAAACCATAAGCGCCAAACCATATAAAACATGCCATATTATAAACCATAAAAATATAACATATATCATATGTTAAAACCAAATCGCACCAAGCCAATCACATATGCATGGGAGGAGAAGCCCGTGGGTTTGACCCCAGGACTTCCACCCCCTAACCACCACATCTACCAACACACCACCGCCATGAGACGTGGCAAGAGGTGGTAGATTAACCTTAAAAACTATTGATATTGGTGGGGTATGGGTAGGCGCGTGGCCTATGGCCACGTCCCCTTTTTGGTTTTTTTTCATTATTTAAATGAGCATGGGCAAGGATCCCAAGGTGGGAGTTTTGATGCAGGCAGAGATAGGCACGTAGATCAAGGTGGTTCTGCACAGTGATCGAAGTGAATTTACATGCAGATCGAGGTGGTTTTGTACGTAGATCAAGGTGGTTCTGAGTTTCCACGCATCACGAGGCTGTATGGACTGTACAAAGCAGAGGAGATTTTGGGAATTGTGCCAAGAAGGGCATTCTGAGTCCAATTTCTAAAATATATCGAGTTTATACTCAAAAGTATCAATTTTTCGCAAGGATTCTAGATCCAGCTTCAGTTTTTGCATTCGGGCATCCAGACAGAAAAGTTCTCATAGAATCTTTCAGATATACAGAAAGGTATTCATGTTCATACTTAAAAGTCTCAGAATTTCATCTAGAAGTTGTTGTTGAAGTCTGTTACTGTATATGACAGACAGAAATAAGAAGTCACTTTGTAAGCATTTGAATACTTAATCTATCGGCCTTCCCATTTGGAAAGTGGCCCGGAGACGTAGCCAGGGGGTCTGGTGAACTCTATTACCAATTCTTGTTCATAGATGGTTTGCTTACATGTTTATGTGCTCATGTGCTTGATGGATGTTCTTTAATTTTGCATTACAAAGGTGGTTAATAGTTAAACTTCACATGCAAATAATGGTTAAATATATTGAATTTTAGATCAAGTTAAATTTCAGATCAAGTTTGGTATCAGAGCGAGGTTAACCATTTCTTTGTGAGTTGATGTTAACAAGATCCAAGCTTCAGTGTGGTGAAGGAGAACTTGAAGAGTTTGATCTAGAGATTGGATCAAGAATAGGAAGGATGGCTTAACCAAAAGGAGAAGAAGCAGCTTCTTCTATCCCTTTTGAAGGGGAATTTCTGAAATCTTTCATAAGAATGCAAATGATGGTAGAGGAGCTCTATCAAGATCAAAAGAAAGGTGAACAAGGTGGACCATCTCATATAGAAGGTAAAAAAGAAGGAGGTGGTGAGGAACCTCCTAAAACCCCACCAACTTCTCCATCTCTTCTTGATGGTTCTATTCCTTCTCCGTTTGAAAAACTAAAAAGAAAATTTGATCCTAATATGCCTCATTTAAAGCTTGATATTAAATTTGAATTACCTATGTATAATGGAGAGCTTAATGCTAAAAAATTGGACAATTGGATCTGTCAAATTGAAATTTATTGTAGGATTCAAAAGTTTACTGAAGATGCTATTAAAATTTAGTTGGCTTCTCTCCAACTTGGAGGGACTGCTCTCATTTGGTGGGAGAGCAGATCTCAAGAGGATCTTGCCACAAAAGGAAAAATCGTTTCCTCTTGGTATGAGTTCATTTCAGCACTTAAAAAGAAATTTTATCCATTAGGGTATATGCAGCAAACTATGATGGATTGGCAGAATTTGAGACAAAGTAAGGACAAAGTGTGCAAGAATACACACAACAATTTCGTAAAAGAGCATTGGTACTTGGTATACCTCTCTACACCCAGGAAACTCTTCTCAAATATATAGGAGGATTGCATAGTTATTTACGTCATATGATATTGATGTTTAATCCAACTAACCTTGATGAGGTATGTGTTCAAGCAACTCACATTGAGTCAAAAGGGAAGAGTGTTCATGATGTTTATTCAGCTGAATCTGTCCAGGCAAAAGAAGGCAAGGAAAACTGGAAAGTTAAACATGCAGCTACAATGAAGAAGGGTGATGAGAGATCTACATGCTCACATTGTCAAAAGCAAGGGAATGAAGAGGCAAAGTGTTGGAAGCTACATCCAAAAATGAAACCGAAGTGGTTTAAGGATCGGAAGGGGAAGAAAATAGCCACGGTTATCGTTGAGGACCTTGGATCAGATTCCGAGGACGAAACAAAGATAAAAATTGTAGGTGTGAAAGGTAAATCTATTGTTGATAATGATTTTAACATTGGTTCTTCATGTGCTTCTACTTCTAAAGATGATGACAATTATAAGGATAGAAAGAGGAATGCATTGTTTCATATAAGAGTGATTACAAAACAAACAAAGGTCGACACACTCATAGATAGTGAATCTCAAGTTAATCATATTTCAGAAGAAGTAGTTAAGAAATTGGGATTAACAACGAAACCACACAAGAAACCTTATCCATTAGATTGGGTATGCAAAGATAAAAGATTACAAGTAACACAACAATGTGATCTCAAGTTTGCAATTACATCTAAGTTTGTAGATGAGGTTGAATTTGATGTGGTCGCACTAGATATCTGTGGAATTGTGTTGGGTAGTCCGTACTTATATGATAGAAAATAAATCTTCTATCTAGAACATAATTAGTATCACTTGTTTAAAGAAGGAATTGAGTACATAGTTCATTCACATTCATTCAAAAATGACAAATCATTGGGCATTATACAACAATTAAAAAGGGTTGTTAATGCAAGTTGGAATTTGGCACTTATGTCTATACAATGTAAGGAAGAAAGGAATCCTAAGCATGAAAAGGAAGTGTCATTTCACTACAATGCACCTGTTTTGGTTGATAGTGCTTATATGGTTAAAATTTAGCATGGTTTGGGTACAATCTCTTTCATAGGTTCAATGTTTATATTCAGCTTATTACTCATCAACAGTATGTGGTTGGGTCCGACAATGTTGAATGAAGATGTGATTAACAATGTGATTAATGTACTTAAAAATGTCAATGCAGTGTTGATTGTTGTATTTTTGAGTCAAATGTACATGTTCCAGGAAGAATGGATAGATGATACAGGACAAGTGAGACAAACATGTCCTCACTTAGTTTTTGAATGATTTCATACTTTTTGTGGCCAAAAAGCTTTCCAGTGGGAAGGTTTGATCCAGGTGGATCATCTCAAAATTCAATAGAGTTAAAGTATTCAAAATGAAAAGTAAATCTTACAAAGTGGAAGTGATCGTTAGCAGCTTTCCGGTGACGTTCATTTCGAGAAAAACGACCTCCAGGTGACAAAGATATCAGTAGTGGAAGTTTCGTCAAAGATGGTGAAAAATGGTTAGAAATGGTTAAGAATTGGAAAAAAAGGGGTGGTCAAGGGCTTAGCCCTTATCCTTGTCAACACCGAGGCCCCCCTTGATATCCAAATGTTATCACAAGCTTTGTCATTAAACCAACCATATGTTGTAAATATGTCATTTATCTAAACCATAAATCGCCAAACCATATAATATAACCACCATATGTTATAAATGCACCATATATACAAACCATAAGCACCAAACCATACAAAATGTGTCATATTATAAACCATATAAATATAACATATATCATATGTTAAAACCAAATCACGCCAAACCAATCACATATGCATGGGAGGAGAAGCCCACTGGTTTGACCCTGAGACTTCCACCCTCTAGCCACCACATCTACCAACACGCCACCGCCATGAGATGTGGCAAGGGGTGGCAGATTAACCTTAAAAACTTCTGATATTGGTGGGGTTTGGGTAGGCACGTGGTCTATGGCCACGCCCCCTTTTTGGTTTTTTTCCATTATTTAAATGAGCATGGGCATGGATCTTGAGGTGGGAGTTTTGATGCAGGAAGAGACAGGAATGCAGATCGAGGTGGTTTTGCACAGTGATCAAAGTGAATTTGCACGTAGAACGAAGTGGTTTTACACGTAGATCGAGGTGGTTCTAAGTTTGCACACATCCCGAGGCCGTACGGACTATACAAAGCAGAGGATATTTTGGGAATTGTGCCAAGAAGGGCATTCTGAGTCCAGTTTCTGAAATATATCGAGTTTATACTCAAAATTCTTGGTTTTTTGCAAGGATTCTAGATCGAGCTTCAGTTTTTGCATTCAGGCATCCAGACAGAAAAGTTCTCACAGAATCTTTCAGATATACAGAAAGGTATTCATGTTCATACCTAAAAGTCTCAGAATTTCATCTAGCAGTTGTTGTTGAAGTCTGTTACTATATATGATAGATAGAAATCAGAAGTCACTTTGTAAGCATTTGAATACTTAATCTATCGGCCTTCCCATTTGGAAAGTGGCCCGGAGACATAGCTAGGGGGTCTGGTGAACTCCTTTACCAATTCTTGTTCATAGATGGTTTTCTTACATGTTTATGTGCTCATGTGCTTGATGGATGTTCTTTAATTTTTCATTACAAAGGTGGTTAACAGTTAAACTTCACATGAAAATAATGGTTAAAGATCTTGAATTTTAGATCAAGTTAAATTTTAGAACAGTGTCACAACCTGACCTGCATATGAACATGAAAAGAATTGGTGTGAGGTGGATTCATCTGTTGATTTGCATAAAATACATATGTTTGGGCCAATCCATCCTCTCTTTTGTCCATTCTCCCAAGTGAGAAATTTTTTGTTCAGGGCTAGCCATAGAGTAATTTTTCACCTAGTTGGGTAGTGGAATTTCCATAGTGGGTTCCACCACCACATCGGCCTCTGTTCATTCTTATCTTCCAGCCAAGCCTTGTAGCCAAGTTTTTCCAAAATTTCCCCCTTTTCATGTTCTTGGACCATACTAAGGAGTCCGAGAAATCTTCACCAAGGTAGATAAAAACTTCACAAAGAAGGGAGATAAAATATGACAATTCATCGACCCATTCACCTTGGAGTCCCAAGGATGCGGCGTTTCTACAACATGATATTACACGAGGTTGTGGGAACCCAACACATGCATCATGGATCATTTGTATATTAAGGGATTGGAGGTGCAAGATAAAAGAGGTCAATAGTCTAAAGGATTTGTCAGATCCCAACCATTGGTCTTCCCTAATTCTCACATTGTGATTATTGTCAATACACCAATCTGTCCAATTTCTGACTAATGGGAAAGCCTCCATGAGGGA
The DNA here is from genome assembly GCA_900067695.1 of Picea abies. Lineage (NCBI taxonomy): Eukaryota > Viridiplantae > Streptophyta > Pinopsida > Pinales > Pinaceae > Picea > Picea abies. Next base: position 8,824 of record CBVK0101877472.1, read on the forward strand.
TTTCCAGATGATCAATCAGTTTTCCTATTTTCCTGGGACCTGAAACCACTCTGAGATGGATAAATGTAGGAAATATTTGGAATTCATAACCCTGACCCAGAGAGAATCCCCCTGAGTGAGCCTCTGAAGATTCCTCCATGCCATGGATTTCACAAATAATCGAATCTCCTTCAAACCCCAACCTTTGAATTGCTTCGTAGTGGAGATATTTTTCCATCCTACAAGGAGTATGCCCCCTGACAAGTTATTTCCACCTCACATGTACTGGAAACTTAGGTGTCTAATCTTTGTACTTAGAAATAATGGCAATGGAATTCTGGTACACTGAATTTCCCTCCAAGACCGACTTGAGAAGGAACAATCTCCCATCTTGGGACAATAGTCTACTAACCCATATAGAGATTCTGGCTTCAACCTTCCCGATGATCCTTAACCAGTGCTCCTTCTTGTAGCAATCTGGCTTTAGGAAGAAACCTAAATATTTGAAACCATACACAAAGAGTAGTCTTTATGCTGGAAAAATACCGTGGAGAGAGTTCTCTTATGTCGTCGAGCAATGGTTGAAAGTAATGGAATATTTTTCCATATTTACATACATACCCGTAGTAGAACAAAAGATGTTCAGGGATCCTTTCAATGACATGAGGTCTCGGTGAGACCCATAGACACAAAAAAATATATCATCCACAAATTGTGGATGGGTTATCTCTTCTGAGGCAGATACTTTGACCCCTTAGAGTGTTCCATTTTGCCTAGCCTATTTTAGAATCCTTCCCAAAGCCTCCACAATTATCAGGAAAAGAAAAGGAGATAAGGAAAATCCTTGTCTTAGACCTGTTGTGGCTCAAAAAAATCGAGAAGGAGACCCATTGATAAGCACTGCAAATGTCGCTCTTTTTAAACATCCCATAATCTAATTGGTCAAATGAATGCTTAGTCCCATATGGATAAGGAACAATTTGAGAAATATCCAATTAATTATGTCATATGCCCTAGATAAGTCCAACTTAAGAATGGATGCTTTTAAATCATTTTTCTTCATCAAATGTAGGACCTCTTGTGCAACTATGACCATGTCATGGATTTGTTTGTCCTAAAGAAATTGAAATTGTTCTTCCCTGATCACTTGGCTGAGCAGAGGCCCGAGTCTGTGAGATATGATCTTGTAAATCACATTACAACATGAGATTGTTCTATAATCCCCAAAGGTTTCTGATGTTTTTTTTTGGGGGATTAGGCAAATGAATGTGGAATTCAAAGGGCCATATATTTTCCTTCCCTTTGTGATTCATTGATCATAAATAACATATCATCTTTGAGAAATTCATATAAATCCTTATAAAATTCTATGGTAAACCCATCAGGACCAGGGCTGTAACACCCTGTTTCCCCCAGCTTGTAAATATAACTGGACTGGCCAAGAACTATGGCAAACTCATAAATATGAATATGTGATGTAAATGGACCTTAAGGAAAAGGTCAATGAAAGTGAATACAATTTTGAATTTATTCCAGGACTGCTGAGAGGGGATGTGCAGAAAACAGACCACGATGGCGGTGGAAGGCACCTGAAAAGGTGGCATTAACTTCCACCGAGAATTAATACCGTATTTGGACTCCACTGGCCCGGAGAACCAAACCGTATTTGGACTCCACTGGCCCGGAGAACCAAAAGCGGCTCGCTAGCCCCAAATTTAATGTCTCGTAGGTTGGTAGGCAGACGGCTTGATAAGGGATGGGATGGTGAACCGCCCATCTGTAGAGCTGTCAGTCTTGATCAGAGTGAGGGTAATCGTGCCACACGTAACCTCGCAAGAGGATAAGGCGTATGGCAGAAGTGATTGGAAGGGGAAGATGCGAGGGGAACTCTGGCATTACATAGAGTGAGTGAT
>CBVK0101877496.1:0-11151 GCA_900067695.1 Picea abies
TTTTAGTTCTAATAAATATATCTTACCATGTCCCATAAATCACAAATGAAAATTTATCATTTTTTTTCCAAATCAACAAATTAGTTCAAGCGACTTTCTTAATTATAAAATAAGTATTAATAATGATTTTCTTTAATAATTTTAATAATATAATTTTATAAATGAATTTTTCAAAACTACGCCATAAAAATATTAATAAATAAGTAGTTGTTTTATGTAATGTGGATAATGGTTTTGTGTAACGTTTATATTAACAAATATATGATTATTATATGTGTTGTTTAGTTTATAGTTTATTTATTAATATATGTATTTTTTATTAAAAATAAATTTTAATAGAATGTTGAATTTTATTTCTAGACTTTTTTTAATTAAAAAATTTTAAATTTATACTTTACTATCATATATTATTATATTTTATTAAACTAAATTATTTATTAAATTTATTAGGTTAATTTTTTTTACATAATTATTAATATTTAAATAAAATTATTATTCACTCACATTATAAATTAATTAATTTATCTAATTATATTTATATTTATTATTAATATACTTAATTACATTTATTTATATTACTATTTATTGCATAATTTAGTTTATCATTTAAACATATATTTTGAATGTAATTTAATATAGATAAACAAAACCTATCAAACATAATCGAAGTCTCTAGTGTTTAAAAGATAATTTAGTTGTTCACATATACTTTCTTTATTTTCACGTTAGTATTTCATGGAAGTATCCATTTAGTATTAACCTATGTATACCTTCTTTATTTTCATGTTAGTATTTCATGGAAGTATCATTTAGTATTAATCTCTGTACTATTTGGTTTGATTTAATATTGGGTAAGGGGATGTATATGGGTCTTGTTGTTATATTTATGCATACATTTTATAGGCTTATTATTCTAATTCATATCAATATATATGTCATTAACATCATTACATAATACCATTACAAATTAAATATGATAAGAATTATAATTAATTAAGGTTTAAAATAAATTATATATAATTACAATAGAACATATTCAACAAAATATATGGTAAGAATTACAATTAATTAAGGTTTAAAATAACTTATATATAATTATATATAATTACAATAGAATTATGTTAAAAAAATTATTTAGTAGTTGTGTAAAACAATTATAAATAATAAATTTATATATTCAAATTAATATGGAAATATTATTTGATAGTTGTATAAAACAATTATAAATAATAAATTTATATATTCAAATTAATATGGAAATATTTACATGTGTATTAATTTGTTGAATGATTTTGTAAATATTTGTTTTTTTTTATTATTTAAATATTTATTTATTTATTATTGTTTTAAAAATAAAGCAAGTTAGCAATTTTATCTTGTTTTTAATTTGAATTAATTTTTTTTATAAAAAAAAAAAATTGGTTTTAATTGAAGCTTTTCATGTAAGTTTGAATATTAGATATTTTGATTATCATATTTAAAAAAAAATTATTATCATTTTTCTTTTATTTTTTATTATCCATGATCGTGTTAATCTTTGAATTTAGATAGGCAAAGGGAGATTCTAAGGCTAGTTTGAAAGTTTTTCCTTGTTTTTGAATTAATTTTTTTTATAAAAAAGAAATTGGTTTTAATTGAAGTTTTTCATGTAAGTTTGAATATTAGATATTTTGATTATCACATTTTTATAAAATTTATTATCATTTTTCTTTTATTCTTTATTATCCATGATCGTGTTAATCTTTGAATCTAGATAGGTAAAGGGAGATTCTAAGGCTAGTTTGAAAGTTTTTCCTTGTTAAGGTTCTATCTAGTTGTACATGTTATCCACTATGTACATGTTATCCATTACAATTAAAAAAAATTGAAAATGATACAGAAGGAAAAAAAAAATAGTCTAGAAAAGTAAAAAGAGACTAAAAGGCATTATCCACATAGATGATAATAATTATTTCAAAGAGTGAGAAAAAGAGTCTAGCAAAGTAAAAAGAGACAAAAAGGCACTATCCACATAGATGATCATAATTATTTCAAAGAGTGAGAAACCTTGAATTGGAGGATACTCGTTCAACCGATTATAGATCCACTCAATATCTTGTTGAGATCAAATGTATCGTGCCTAGGAAATTGCCTCAGTATAAGTATTATATCACAAGTAGACTTTAGTATAATGTTGATATGTTCAATAATTTAAAGACTGAATTTAATAGTTTTGATCATAATGCGTTTTTAATATTCACATTGTAACACCCATGTTTTCCCCAACATGTAAGTAATTATAATTTATGATTGCCATGCAATGGCTTGCAAATGTTGTAAATATATTATTTTTTAATTGTAAACGTCGACAGTTGACTGATGGGTGAAGGCTTAAAGTACTGGCCATGATATCACTAGAGGAATGAGGAGAGGTTCTATTAAATTAAAGGACCCCAAGACACCTTGTGGAAATATTAATTTGAAACAGTTAGATTGTTTTCCCTTAACCCAGATATCAAGACACGTAATTTAATGAGAAGGGGTTGGTAGTTGAACAACCAACCACCCCCATGAATGCGAGTATGGGAAATCTAGCTAGGACAAAAAAAATTGTCAGCTATAGGTACAACATAGTACCATTTTCTGCAGCTAGATTGACCCACGAGTTTTGGGGGGAAAAAGGGAAAAAAAGAGCAGTTTGAGAGCCTTTGAGGAAGGGGCGTGAAACCTAGATATGCACATATGGAGAATTGGAGAAGAGTTCGGGCCTCTGAGGAATATAGCTGCTGGAAAGAATGCATGGGTGCGTGCAATAGAAGGATCAAAGAACACATAGAAGGGTTCTGATCTGGAGCATGGAAGACATGAAACCTGACCTGATCTAAGGGGTCCATAAGCTTGATGATGGGAAGGCATGTGATAAACCTCAAAGATGCCTAGGCTAGGTGAATGTAAGGGAGAATCTCTACCAAGAGTAGAGTGAAGGAGAGTGACCTTCAAATATTGCTAAGAACATGAGAGAGATTTCCTAGTGGTATCATGGCTTGGCATGAGGGTGGCCAGAATGCTAAGAGTGAATGTATATGAGCCTACGGTTGGATGGAAAGGAAAATAACCACAGTCAGTTGGTTGGCTATCAATTGTAATAGACAAGTATTTCATAGACTCTATGTAATTGAATTAAAATGCATGATTGAATGCTTGTACTTGCACTATACATATACATACTTGATTTATAGTGATGATGCTTATTGCATTTGCAAACTCCTGTGTTTAAGTGATGTTAGGATGGAAAGAACGGTGCATGCCCTTCACAACTAAATACAAACGTTCTGTAATATTCAAGATAAAAATAATGAAATTAATTTTATGATTCCCACGTGGTCAATACACACACACACACACACACACACACATCCATCATCATGATGGGAAATTTGTGAATGGAAACTAGGATCATAAGTTAATAGTTTAATGTAAGGGAAAGAGCCCAAAGAAAAATCCTTAAGTTGTCTAAGTCTTGAATCGGATGAAAAACCATGTTTTGAGCTAGAAGGAATCACAACCCTTGGATCTGTGGAGTGAATAGATCTAGACCCTTTATCATAGAAGGTTACCATGACTGTAGAGAATGTACCTGAGTTAATATCGATCATTAATTAGGGATTAAACCAGAATTAACCTCTATCATAGATCATCGTAATCTTGTTTTGTTGGGCCCTTCGTTTTTGGGTTTGAAGCTACGCAAGAAGGACTACAGTCCCAGATTTGGTCAAACATGAGTTTCACAAGCCACATAAAGAGTTGGATAGTGGAGCAAGTAAAGAAACATAAATCGGTCACAGAAAGGGACATCACAACACCCACGAGGCAAAAGCAATTACAATAGAACAAGAAAGCATGTGAGCCCAAAGCCAGAAGATTCCACTCAGCCTATATATGAGATGAATATTATTGTAAAAGGGTTGTTGTTGATTAGTTGTTAGTTGGGTTTTAGTTGAGGAAAGGTTACGTAAATGTAACTTGTATACAGTTCTGGGAACAAGGGTAGATAGAGCTCTGTGACATGAGTCCGAAGTCATAATTTTGTAACAAAGTACTAATTTGTATCTCTGAGATTCTATTCGAGAAGATCTGATGATAATAGATGAAGAAGGACATAAAATTTTGAAATTACTGTATCATTTTGTGTTTATTCTTATGAATTGTCTCTTTACAATACTTCTTTATGCTTGATAAGATCAATATGATGTCTTTGTGTACAAATTCTTTCGCAACCTGATTATCTTTAGTTCCAGTATGAATGAGTTCAGATCTGTTATGTAGTTAGTCTATCTTGTGCAATATCATGGTGAATCTTAAAGGTTCTGGGAATCCACTTAAGTATTCTCCTTTCCCTTCACTATATTTCTATCTTGGTTGCGCTTCGGGTGAGACTTCTTCTCTTCGGAGGAGATGAAAATTCCAGCGCTCCGGACTACTCGGTACCTTTTGTTGGTAACCTAAGAAGGACCCCAGTTTGATCAATTCCATGCCAACAAAATGGTTCCATTACCGGGACCTGCGTTAAAAGGGAACCTGTAGGGAGAATGCTTCTGCAGATTCACAGATCTAATATTCACCACTGGTGGGAGATAAATTGTGACACCTTCATATGGAAAGAAGTGGAGCTGAGAGGAAAATATGTGAAAGATACACGGGAGGTAGTGGTTTACTCAGAAAGATCGAGTGACCAGTATGGGATATTTTGGGTTAAATTCCTGGAAGAACTTTTCCACTAAATAGATAGGCTCCAAGAAGATCTGGAATTCCAAGAATGAGTCAAGAAGACCTGTGCTTGGGATACATAAAAGATCACAACAATTCATCGGTTGGATAGTCCAGTAACGCGAGCAATCGATTTATGGGTCAATACAACATTAGAAGGATATATTATCGAGTTTTCAGTTGAGAATCACCAATCTCTTTCACGGGCAGAAGCCAATTTCAAGAAAGACGCAAGGGAAAGATTGTTGAGAGAAATCCCCATGTGGATTAAAGTTTTTTTTATGGAAGAGGGGATTTTGACTATGTCTTTGACTGAGATGGTAGCATAAAAACCCTCGCTTGGGGTGGGGTGAGTTTGGGGTGGAGTCATGGCCTGAGAGAGGGGAGAGGGTTATTTGAAAAATGAGGGAGTAGCAAGAAATGGATTAAAGAGATGAGCGAGCCTTGAAAAGATCTACCATAGTTGAGAAGTGGTGGCATGGTAAGATAAAGAAAGAAGTAAAACAATCCAAGAAGTTGCGGAAAGAAGTCAGACCAGGAAAACTAGAGGAAGAACAGATGGAAGAGTTGTGAAAGATGAGAATATAGGAAATACTGGCCAGTGAAATATTAAGTGAGAGAGAAGCGCATAAAGAAAGAAGTCTCCAGGAGGGTGGACAGGTAGGAGAATGTGTAGAAAGAAGGGAGAAGGAATCCAACATGGATATTGAAGTAGAAAGGGAAGATTCAGCCCTGATACCAGTAAAGATCAGGAATCCGGCTGAAGAGATCACTCCAGAGGATGAGAACGAGACCCACCAGATCAAAGAAACCCACCCCAAAGCCAGTGGCACTAGCCCTGAATCACCCATACCCCAAGTATCTTCTATACAAATGGTGAATTCTATACTACCTTCTTATGTTATTCTTGTTCCATTACAGTCAGTCAGTCAGTCACAACCAGGAGGCGCGAATACTGGGAGGATATTGGGATCACCTGGTAGATCGCAACCAGGACCGTTAGGTTTTATTTTGGTAGGAGAAGTAAGATCAGCAATGGTTGGTAATGCGGGAGGTTTGATTGCTTGATACCCATAATTTTGGGGTAAGGGAGACGAAGATATTGGGCATCATTGGTTCTTGTGTGAAGCAATCTGGAGGTCTAGAGGGACTCCAAATGCGAATAAATTGGTTGAGTTCTAGACTACTTTGAGAGGTCATGCTATCAAATGGTACATGAAAGCCATTGATCCAGGAGTACCAGGAGTGCAAGGTCAAGCGTTCACACTTGACCAAGTATGGAAAAAGTTCATAGCGAAGTTTAAGCTACCTTAGTCAGAACAACAAGCTTTGTCTAAGTTGCACAAAATTCAACAAAGGGAAGGTGAATCATCCTAGGAATATAGCCAGAAGTTTAGAGATGTTATAGGGAGGTTAGCACATCCAATTCATGAGGAACATCAAATAGAATTATATATCCAAGGATTTCTACCTCGAACATAGATTTCGTTAACGCAAAAGAGGATAGCCACTTTGACAGATGCCTTGGAATAATCAATGAAGATTGAAGCCATGGAAAGATATCCCCGGGAGCTTGAGAGTAACCAGACCCGCAACAGATGCAAATTTGGTGCAAATACAAGGAAAAATATCAACACTTATAGAAAAGATTCAAGAATTGACGATACCCAAACCAAGACGACCGCAAGTTTGGTTTACCTGATGTTACACAGAAGGACATATGGTAATTGAATGTCCACGAATGAGGGGAATGGGAACTCCTCAGAATCTGATGGGACCCTCAACAGGACCCACAGGATGAGTTGCATAGGTGTCAACGGATTTACCATTCCATACCCCAACCCCATATCATGCTTTTCCAGGTAATCAAGCAGCGCCATCAGTTGAGTATTGTGAGATTTGTCGAATCCATGGGCATGGGCCAAGACAATGCCCCATTATTTAGAAGTATTCAACAGTGCCAAATATGGTGCATTGTGAGTTTTGCACATCTCCCACACATGCTACGAATCAATGTAGAGCATTGGATGTACTTGTGGATAGGCTGGATCGAACATCATTTAGGGTGAATGAAACCTTTCAGGGACTGGGAAGAGGTTGTGGAGGTGGAGCTAGAGGATACTTCAGAGGAGGAAGAACCAAGGGAAGAGGACCAAGTAGATGATACAATTGTGATGATCAAGGACACATGGCTATAGATTTCCCTCATCCGAGGTGGCCATGGTGCTCTCACTATAGAACCAATGGGAACGCAACTGAAGACTTCCCAGAACTAATTGCAAAATGGGAAGATCGGGTACGTCAATGAGGAACTAACCTCATTGGTTCAAAGATAAAGAGATTTATTAGAGGACAACTGCCCAACCTTAATATTTTTACTCGAGGAGGGGCAAAGACTGGTGCAGATGCTGACAATTTACCTCAGATCCAGAAAGTAGTGCCTAAGGAGTAAGGAGGACAAGTATGATCCTTTGAAACAAAAGATATTATTTAAAAATGCCATAGAAGTATTTTAGAATATCCATGGCCCTTAGATGCAAGAGAAACCCCCTTAGCCTATTGTTTACCCTAAGATTGTGCATGTCCCTACTTCACCCCCTGCACCCAGAAACCCTGTAGTCTCAATGAGACAACTTGAGCAGCCACAAAATGTAGTTGACCTTTGGTTTCAGTTATTTTCTGATATTCTTGGGAATGACCAATTGACATAAAAGTTGTGCAATGCACTGTACCTAGTTCTAGGGAATAAAGAATCTCTAGAAACAAGAATACTACTGTTCCTTAGAAGAATACTTAGAGAGTGCAAAGAAGGAAAGTACGCATTGGAAAAGAGTTTAGATTAGCATCCCAGCTAGATGAATTTGAGATTGAGGATGTCATGTTAGATCTAGGATATGATGTTAATATACTTCCTAAAAAGACTTGGGAAGCTTTAGGAAAACCCCAGTTGACATATTCCCCAATCCAACTAAGAATGGCCAATCAATATTGTATTTTCCCAATAGGAAGACTGGAGAACGTGGAAATAGATGTTGCGGGAGTAAAAAATATAGTTGATTTTGAGGTGATCAAAATCATGGGGGATAAGGACCCTTATCCTGAACTACTTGATATTGATTGGGCTTATGACAACTATGCGGTGATTGACCTAGAGAAAGACACTATGACATTTGAGGTAGACAAAATAAAAGTAGTTCAACCCTTGAATCCGTATGTAGGCCCTCAATACACGGAGCCAACGAAAAACAATATGGAGGGAGAAGACTTGGATTGGTTGTACACTGTAACAACAAGAACGAGAGAAGAATACATAAATCCTACTGCTGATGGATCAGTAAGTTGGAGAAGCATACAATCAGTGGAAAAATATTCAGAACTGGCATTTGACAGTTGACAACAAGGTTCATATGAAATACTTTCAAGAAGATACACAACTGTCAGAGCAACTAGATGGGTTGGAACTGAGGTCAGAGAACACCTGATATATGATGGTACCTCGAGACTTGACAATTTTATGGTCAGTATGGAAGAAAATATAGCGGAGGATCAAAGGATCTTAGTGTTGGATTTATCCCTCCAGGACACCATTGCCAGATGGTGGACTAATCACAAAGCCTTAGTCGATAACTTGGAATATGTGAAGCAAGCTATCCGATATAGATTTCAATATAAGGAGAATCTGGAGATGTGGACGGATTTCCAATTTGCACAATAGTTTAGTGGACAGTACGATCCTAAAGCACATATTGAACAATGTGTGAGACAGTGGCAAGTTGTGGAAATACCATCTCACTTCTGGGTTCAAGTATTTCCCCATTCACTAGGTCCAATTATGAAATCTTGGTACATGCATGAAGAAACCATAAGATAGACCAGTGACTGGCAAATGTTGGCAAATCAATTTTGCAAGGACTTCTTGTTTATAGGTAAGTACCATGAGCTTAAAGTAGTCCCACAAAGAATTAAATAATTCCTTTTTATAGAGACTGGTAAGCGGAAATCAGACCTATTGGTATGCGCAAAGCATAGCCAAGAAATTCAATCTAACCTTCACCTAAACTTGGACAAGAGACCTATAGAATGCTATAAGATTGAGAAGGATTTGGAAATCCTGGATGATTTAGAAGAATTGAGAAACTTAGCCATTAAGGAAACAAAAGGAAGCAAAGAAATCCAAAAAATCATACCTAGTCAGACTTATGGTTCTTATAATTATCCATTGAAGTTTCACAAAGTAAATATAGGGACCACAAAGCAACCTAATATAGCTATGGTGGGAGATTAATGGGATGAGCAAACTAGCTAAGAAATACATAGCCTATTGCGAGAGTATGAGGACTTGTTCCCTAAGACATTTTCAAAGCTAAAAGGGATTAAAGGAGCTATGGGAGAGATGAAAATTGAAATAAAACTAGTATCAAATCCTTTAAGGCATCGACCATATCGCCTTAACCCTGGATTAAAAGAGAAGGTTAAGAGGGAAATAGAAAATATGCTGGAAGCTAGACTTATTTTTGCAGTGGAAGAAGCAGAATGGGTTAGCCCAATAGTCATCCAGACCAAGAAAGGCACATAGGACATTAGGGTGTGTGTAGACTAAAAAATCCTTAACTATGCATACGTTCATGACCCTTTCCCAACACCTTTTACTGATGAGGTGCTAGAACAAGTTGCGGGGAAAGTCTCTTACTCATTCACATATGGATTTTCGAGGTATCACCAAGTAAGGATTACAGAAGAAGACAAAAATAAGACCACATTCATAATAGAATGGGGGTCATTTGCATACAATGTGATGCCATTCGGCTTAAAGAATTCCCCTGCAGTTTTTTCCCAGATTGCAATAGCAGCTTTCCGAGAATTTATTCACAAGTTTATAGAAGTTTATATGGATGATTGGACGGTATATAGTCTACTCATGGAACATGTAGCACTACTACTACGTCTAATGTTTAATAGATGTAGAGAATTGAAGATATATTTGAACCTCAGAAAGTGTATCTTCTATGTGCCACATGGAAATTTGTTAGGCCACATAGTATACCGAGAAGGAGTACTAGTAGACCTAGCCAAAGTTGCGGTTATTGTGAACATGTCACCACCTACAAGTGCTAATAATTTGCGCTCCATGCTGGGGCACACAGGGTACTATCCTAGGTTTATCAGAAGATATGCAAACATCACTACACCTATGGAAAACCTACTAAAGAAGTCTGAAGTGTTCCAGTGGACCCTAGAGTGTGATAAAGAGTTTGATATATTAAAGGAAAATCTCATCACAACACTTATTCTGATATTTCCAAAATGGGAAAACAAATTTCATGTGCACGTAAACGCATCAGGTATTGCCTTGGGAGCCATCTTAGTGCAACTAGGAGATGGATCCATGGATCATCCTATCTACTTTGCTAGCAGGAAGTTTTTGCAAGCTGAGCGCAAATATACAACCAAAGAAAGGGGGGGTTTAGCTATGATTTATGCTCTGCAGAAGTTTAGACATTATCTATTAGGTTCTCATTTTAAATTCTTTACTGATCATTCTGTATTAAAATATCTAGTTAACAAACCTATTCTGGAAGGAAGAATTTGGCAGTGGTTTCTACTGTTTCATGAATTTTATTTTGAAGTGATCATTAAGCCTGGAAGATGCAATGTAGGGCTTGATCACCTGTCTAGATTAGATTCAAGAGAAAGTGGCAGAGCAGTCGATGATCAACTCCCAGATGCAGACCTGTTCTGGGTTGAGGCCATACCAGAATACCTGGAAGACATAGCATTCTTCTTAAGTACAGGGGCCTTCCTAGAAAAGTACTCCGCAACTCAAAAAATTCATATGGTGGTTAGAGAAGCGGACTATCAATTGATTGCGGGGAAATTGTATAAGTTGGGACTAGATAGTATCCTCATGAGATGTGTCTTAGATAATGAAAGACAACACATATTGTGGGAGTGCCACAATGGAGTTGCAGGAGGTCATGTTGGAGGAAAGGCCACTGCGCAGAAAGTCCTCCAAGCTAGACTATGGTGGGCCATGCTCTTCAAAGATGCAAAGGCGTATGCTAGATCTTGTGACGTTTGTAAAAGAGTGGGTAAGCCATCATGACGAGATGAATTGCCTCTTCATCTAGTTCGATCTCTACAAGCATTTGAGAAATGGGCAGTTGACTTCATTGGGCCGATCAACCCCGCTGCTAGGCATTCAAAGGCTAGGTATATTATTACTGCAAATGATTACCTTACACGTTGGGTGGAGACAACAGTTGCTCAGTATTGTTCGACCACTACTACTGCTAGGTTCATTTTTGAAAATATTATCACTCGGCTTGGATGTCCTAGGAGTCCGACCAGTGATCAGGGAGGTCATTTTATCAGTAGTAAAATAGAAAATCTTACAACAGAGTTCTT
>CBVK0101877515.1:0-14095 GCA_900067695.1 Picea abies
GAGCTTGTTTCAATCCATACAAGGCTTTCTTGAGTTTGCTGACATGGGATTCTTTCCCATGAATCACAAAACCCTCAGGCTACTCAATATAAACCTCTAGCTCAACTTCACCATTAAGAAAGGCAGTCTTAACATCCATTTGGTGAAATTTTCAGTTAAAAAACTGAAGCAAGAGAAATGATGATTCTGATAGAGGTATACCTGGCAACAGGAGCAAAGATCTCATCATAATCAATTCCTTCTTTCTGAGAGAAGCCACAAATCTAACTTTGAATTTTTCAACACTGTCATTTGTTGCATACTTTACTTTGTAAATCCATTTCGAGGTTACTATTGATTTGCCTTGAGGTCTTGGGACCACTTCCCAAAAATCATTCTTCAATATTGACTCGTAATCTTCTATCATGGCATCCTTCGACACTTTATGTTTGACTGCCTCATCAAAGGTGGGAGCTTCTGAGTCAATCACAAGATTCAACTGAGTTATCAACACTGAGTATTTATTTGGCTTCTTGCTTTCTCTGAAAGTACCTTTAGGTGTTACATGTTTTTACGCTTCTTTTAAAATTTCACGACGCCATGTTGGCTTCCTTTTGGCAAGAAGTTTCTCTAGGGGAAACTCAATAGAATCCCTTATGGGATCCACTGAAGGCTCTCTGGCCTCCTCCCTCTGGTCATCTGAAAGTCGTGAATCTGAAGTTCCTAGAGATGGAGCTTCTTGCTCCTCTGTATCACATGGAAGTTCTCTGGAACGAAAGGTTTTGGAGATGGAGCTTCCTGCTCCTCTGTATCACATGGAAGTTCTCTGGAATGGCGAAAGGAGGCTTCCTCATGGAAGGTTACATCTCTACTGACCTCTATGTACTTTTTCCCTGGTACATAGATTCGATATGCTTTTGAAGTCTCATTGTACCCCACAAAAGTGTCTTTCTTTCCAGAGGGCTCTAACTTAGTCCTCTTTTCTTTTGGTACATGAATGTAGACAGGACTCCCAAAAATTCTCAAATGATCGACTGAAGGCTTCTTATCGGTGAAGGATTCTTCTAGAATTTTCTCTTCCATGGCTTTATGAGGACACCTGTTATGAATATAGACTCCAGTACTTGCAACTTCGGCCCAAAGAGACAATGGAAGATTCTGATCATACATCATAGCTTTGGTTGCTTCACAAATTGTCCTGTTCTTTCTTTTTGCAACCCCATTCTGCTGGGGATTATAAGGCACAGTCAGCTCCCTCTTAATCCCAGAAGCACGACAGAGATCATCATACTTGTGGGAGGCAAACTCTTTGCCATTGTCTATTCTGAAAACACGGATATGTTGAACAAGAGGCAGCTTCAATATGTTGAACAAGTAGCATCGTACTTCAAGGAAAAATATGCATAAAGACATGGATCCTTTTTATCATGCCAAATTTGCACTCTAGGCATATATTTGCAGGGGCAGAAGATATCTTACTTTTTACGCCCCATTTGGGACACTCCGCCAAAACCCTTTCATTATATCCCTCATTATGAAGTTGAAAATGTCTCCATGGAGCACCTTTGTCACCTTCATGGCTGGCAAGTTCGGCAGATTCCTCGACAGGTTTATGATGTTGTATTACTTAGTAATGAGTTAGAAATTCTTGAAATCAGATGGCAGGAATTGCTTCCTTCAACAACAAGGTTTATTATTCTGGAATCAAACACAACTTTTACAGGTTTCCCAAAGCCATTACATTTTGCTAACAATAGAAGGCGGTTTGAATTTGCCAAACACAAGGTTGTATATCAAATGTTTCCAGGCCAGCAGCTCTTATCTCAAGAGAAACCTTTTGATCGAGAAAGAAAACATAGAGCAGCAATGAACAGCCTAATAAGAGAATCAGGTGTCTCTTATGGCGACCTGCTTATCATGTCTGAAGTGGATGAGATTCTCAGTCAACACACAATTAACCTCCTTAGGTGGTGTGACAATATACCATCTGTCATGCATCTGTAACTGAGGAATTATTTGTACTCTTTTGAGTTTCCAGTTGACTATAACAGTTGGCGTGCATCAGTCCACATTTATCAACATCATACAGGCTATGGTCATTCTCGTCAAACAGATGAGCTCTTCACAGATGCAGGTTGGCACTGCAGCTTCTGCTTTCGACATATAAGTGAATTTATATTCAAAATGAAAGCATACAGTCATGTATATCGTGTAAAGTTCCCTTATTATTTAAACCCCTCAAGAATTCAGAATATTATTTGTGAGGGAGCAGACCTGTTTGACATGTTACCAGAGGAGTATTCCTTTCAAGAATTAGTCAAGAAGATGGGTACTATACCCCACTCATTTTCTGCAGTGCATCTCCCATCTTATTTGATCAAGAATTCTGACAGCTTCAGCTTCCTTCTTCCCGGTGGCTGTCTGCGGCCTACATGACTTTTGGAAATACAAACAGAAAACTGGCACACTTACAATATAAAAGAACAATTCATGAATTTCAACTTCTCCAATCTGTACACAGCATTGGTTACAAGTTTCTTTGGGATTAGATCCGCATTTGTTCTGTTTATGGAGCAGTGTTTCTCTTGGTTCAGAGAAATTGTCCCATAACTGATGGGTTCGGAGTCTCCCTTCTTTGTTGCCCCAGATTCAACTATACAGACAATTTTTCTTATGGTTTTGGTTGAAAATGCACATGTATTACGTTCAAAATCAATTTACATGTAAATGCAGAGCAACAAATCTAGGCACCACGGAGTAGTCACATCAGGTCCCCTTACCTTCTTCTAGGATATTAAAGACCCTAGTCTTCCAGGCATTGAAGTTTGAAGCCCCTTCAAGCCTATCTTCTGCTTTGACTGAAGATGAAGCCATACAAAAAAAGATCTGATATAAAACAAGCTTACTGTTGATCTGCAAAACAAACCCTTAAGTGTGGATCTATGCAGACTCAAAAGTCTGCCACAATTAAGCTTTTTTCATGCCCTAAGCTCCGATACCATGTTAGAATTTAACGGCAAAAAGTAAACTAACCAGAAACAGAAATAATTTTTAAAATATTTTCCATGTACTTGCTACTGTAATTCTAGATCAGCAATACATTAAAATTTCTGATATAAAAGATAACATAAATCTGAGTATTACCTTAGCAAAGAAAAAGATCAGATTTACCTGATGTACTTGTTGTTATCCTCTTTTCTGTATGCTCAGAAAAAGCTATAAGGGTCATGGATCAAACCCTCAGGGTAGATCTCATCATGATCCTTTTCACAATTTGCCAAGAAGAACCTTTTAGGGTAGTGTACCAGAAAACTGACCAGTTGGCTCAGAAATTAAGATGCCATGCTAACATCAAGCAAAAGGGCTAAGAACAGATCACTACTGTCCAGCCTAGAGACTGTAAGAAGGCCTCAACCAGTCTTTTCAGTCCAGAAAATACTGACCAGCAAAGATGAGGACAGCATCAAAGAAACACCAGCAAAAATACTTAGAACAGCAAGGGCGGCACCATCAAGTAGTGGGACAGCAAGGGCAGCAGAACAGCAGAACAGCAAGGCCGGCACCATCAAACAACAGAACAGACCTTCAAACAGCAAAAGAAAAGTCTTGTAGTTAACTGGAAAAGACCCTTAGGGTCAGCGGCAGCAAGGGAGCAGGAGAGGGTAAGCCCACAAAGGCTTAACACACAAAGAAAACCTGTAGAGAGGGGTCGCAGACACTTTAGCAGACTGAACGGTAGGAGCCGCCGAAACCTCAGACCAAAGACTTGGCTAGGAAGAAGAATGAGTGTGTAGTTAATGAGAGGAGAGGTCTCTTATTTTTATAGGTTTGGTAGGTATGTTAGGGTTAGCAATTAAGCCCTAACTTTAGGGTTAGATTAAACCCTAACAATTAAACAATTAATATTTTATAAAATAAAATATTAAATGTTAAATTAAAAAGTCAACAAAGAAAATAATCCAGTCAAAGAGAGGGGGTTTCAAAAACAAGGCGGCTAGCTTTCTTTAAGGAGAAGCAAGGAATCGAACCAACACCCAAACAACAAATAAAGGGGGTGTTTCATAACAAGAAGACAAAGTCAACAGGAGGTTCTTCTTTAATGGCAGAATGTCCATATGAGTCTCATAATATAAGTTTTTATCATCCCAACATAAGAGGAAGGTCGATGATGTGATCATGTCCTTCTTAACTGCTCCTAGGTCTCATGGACCATCCCGGGAGAGAAGAAGATCACACATCATCTTGGCTTGGTACTTAACCAAGAAACTGCCTAGTCTCAGACCAAGATACCCCAGAACGCATTTAGGGGCCCTAGATCACAACTAGGGTCTTATCCACCAAGGTACACAACCAAGGATCAATCCAAGAACTGAGCAAGGATTCCCTTGAACACATCCAAGGGCCCTAGTGTTGAATTTTAAATGCTTAGCTCATGCACATGTAGTTTTTTTCATTTAGCATGTACTTGAACCATAAACAATGCAGCAATACCATACACAAGTGTTGCAATAACCAAGATCACAAGAAGAATAACCATGAACAAGAACACAAGAAGTATCCTAGGAAAACCCTTCTCAAACAAGAGAAAAACCCAGCTATCCTTTGCTATATTCTCAAGAGAAGATCCCCCAACACCATAGACCTAGCACACAAGAGGGTGCTTACAAAAACCTAGAACCTAGCACCCAAGAGAGGTGCGCACTTCAGTCGTACATGCACTTGCTGAAATTCTGAGTTGACAAGTGAGAGTGTGTGATCCTCAATGGGGATTCACCTTTATTTATACAAGAACTAACATAGCAAAAGGTGTGTCTATTGGCACAATAGGGCCGACCTCATTAACTCAATAATATAATTAATCATTACACAATATTAATTATCTTTCACATGGTGGGGCTGACTTGTTCCCTTCGCAACATAATTAGGGTTACAAGTAAATCTTACTCTCAGACAATATAGCAAGGATCTCTCTCATCCTCTAGTGCTCAACCACTAGGGACACGTCCACCTGTGCTCAGCCACAGGGACATCACACTGAACAGATCACTCAAATGAGTCCATAGGAGTACCATCTAGAGCACCATCTCAAGCCAACTCAACTAAGTCCATAGGAGTACAAGGCAAGAGACCATCTCAAGCCGACTCAAATCAGTCCTGAGGAGTACAAGGGAGGAGACTATCTCAAGTCATCCCAACTCAATCCAGAGGAGTAGACAAGAGACCACACGTCATAAAAACTCAGTCCAGAGTCTGACGCACACCCATCTCATGGGCACACCCAACACGTGGGCACACATCGTCTCAACTCAGTCCAGAGGAGAACAACACACCCATCACATGGGCTCTCTCACAGATCGACTCAACTCAGTCCAGAGGAGAACGACCTAGAGAATGTCACACGACGCTGCAATCATCAACACCTAGAACACATCTAGGGACTTATATCATCAAACTGTTTGGTCCTTGACCAAGAACCCCAGCAATACACTGGGGGCCCTCACTAGGGTCTTTTGCCATGGCTCTAACTGTTTGGTCCTAGACCAAGAACCCCAAGAGTG
Source organism: Picea abies (assembly GCA_900067695.1). Classification (NCBI taxonomy): domain Eukaryota; kingdom Viridiplantae; phylum Streptophyta; class Pinopsida; order Pinales; family Pinaceae; genus Picea; species Picea abies. The sequence continues at coordinate 5,538 of CBVK0101877515.1, forward strand.
TATTGGGGGGCCTAGATCTCAACTAGGTTCGTTTCCATCCTCCCGGAGAATGGCTCTTGCAGCTGCATTAATTTTAACAGTACCTCATAGTTTGGTATTGTACTAGAGAAAAATGATAACTTCATGTTTAAATATTTTCAGATGTAGACTGGGTATGTGATACAGTTGAAAGGAAATATACAACAGGGTATTCCTTTAACCCTTGGCAGTGGAGTGATTTCATGGGCAAGTAAAAAGCAACCTTTGGTAAAGCTTCCACAACATAACCATAATACAAAGCAGTTGTTGGAGTAACTTGTGAAGTAGTTTGATTACGTAGAATTTTAAGTGATTTGAAGCTTCCACAAACATAGCCTGCAACTTTATGCTATGACATCCAAAGTGCCATCAAGATGATGAAGAATCTGATTTATCATTTGAAAACAAAACACGTTGAAATTCAACATCACTATATCAGAGAACAAGTATAGAACAAAGAGATGGAGCTGATTTATTGTGGGTCCCAAGATCAAGTGGGAAACATCTTCACCAAAGCACTCAATAGGGAGAAGTTCGAAAAATTTCAAGAGATGTTAGCAGTTGTGCAAAATGAAATCAACATTAAGAGGGGGTGTTAAAGATTGTAATGTTTATTTCATTAGTATTAAAGTAATAATGTAATATCATAAGGTGGAAATAAGTTGTATGCAATTAGTGACATTTTTGTTAAATGTAATTATGAAATTAGGTGAGCAGTTACTAATAGGAATAACGGAACTTGCTAGATATATATACAACACCACCTTATGTAATCTTACACATTGATATAATACATCTCCCATTCAAACACTCTCACTTGTCTCTTGTATATTCTCTATAGCATAGTTTAACAAGACATTGATGGAATCATTAAGATAAGATAAGATAAGATACTTTTATTAATGTCCAAAAATGACCACAAAAGTAGGTCAATGGGATTGAGAGCTACAACAAGTATGAGTACAATGTGGCACTGCAAACGCAACTCTTAGATAATACCGAAAATGCATAAAATAATATAAAGAAAATAAATCGTAAGTTGATTTCACTATCTATGCATGAGTTTGTAATGTTCAACAATTGCAAGGAAGCCATCTAAGTGAGATACTAAATGATTTGTGCAACATTTAAGTGGAATATTTGAATGTCATCTATCTATCTATGGATGAATTGTTTCTATGCAATGTCAAGCTACCTTAGGAACATTCAATATCAATTCAATCAAAAAAATCATCTCGCTTCAAGATGGAGATGATTGTGATCAATTGTCAAGATGGCTTGTGAACAATTCTCAATATTGAAATCATTATGCTACTCATAAGATTATGGAATTAATATCATGGTCTCTCTTATTAGTAATGATTGTTATCGCACAAGTTGTAGGTTGGGAAAAACCCTAACCCAACCACCAAATGGCAACAACTTAGAGAACACCTACCCATTGTCACCTTAGGTAGGTATTCCCGTCACTTTAGAGATGATAGAATCACCTCAAGGGGGGAATCCTGGTGACCCTAGGGTGAATGAGATGGAAAGTGAAGAGATGAAGTAAAGTCCCCCTAAAGGTCAAGATAGAAGTTGCAAAAGAGCTTGGGGAAGAGTCTTGGTGGTAGCCAATGGTTGCCAAGAGACAAAAAAACCTGCAAAGAATGTTGTACTTGCCCGAGACACAAGAACAAGCGAAGCATATATGTATAATGTTAGGTGGACAAGCAAGTTAAGCTTGTTGTCCCTAATTGCAGTAGTAAACAACAATGTATATAAGCAAAGATATAAGTATTAGAGCTGCTACACAATTGCTAAAAGTCCAACGAATGATGCTAGAGATAAGTTAGATAAACACTAGTGATACTCAAGAATGAAAGCACAAGACTTTAGCAATGAAACAAGGTTGTAGTAAAAAGTATTTGCAGAGATATTTTGCAGTCTTATGGCTGTAACAAACCAATTGTTACAGTAGCAAATCCAACCACGAAAACTCTCAAAGAATCCACCCAAAAGTTGCATTAGGTCAAGTAGATAAATCTAGCAAACTCTCAACAAATTGTGACGGTTGAAAAGTAAGTTATAAATGAAAAAGAGTTAGGGTTTCTACAGCCCTAATGGTTGTAGATGAAGTTTTATAACAACAGCAAGAAATACCCCTTTAGAGGGGACACCCTAGTGGCTAAGAGGTGCGCTAGGCACAAGGAACAAAACCCAAATTGCAGAAAAATGAAATGGCAAAAATTAATGTTTCACAATGTGCTATTTTATTTCTCCAATGCAAAAATCAGATTAGTGCCTTTAGAAAATTGGGTGAATGGAGTCTTAAAATAAAGAGTCAGATCAACAAAAACGCTAGGGGTGTAATCCCTTTTACTCCCAAGGATATGCCAACCAAACTAAAGTAAAACTAGGAGGGTGTACTCACTTGTACTTCTCTTAGCAACCCTTGTTCAAGAAAAACTTAGCAATGAGATGAAGCATTAATGGAGGGTGTATCCAACATACTCCCCTCCTAGGGTTTCAACCATCAATAACCAAGAAAGAGCAAGAAACAACTAACAAGTGTAGATTTTCCTTACCAATTCCAAGAAAGAGAGATATCAAACACTAGTTTCACCGAGCAATCATCATCCAAGACCAAGACAATGATCCTCCAAGGGCTGCGCACCACTTTAGCTCCAATATTCACCAAAAGAGATATCACCAAAAGACAAGTGCACAAGAGAGAAACACCATAATGCCCAAGAATAGCGAAAATTTCATCCAAATACTCCTCACAATGGGAGAGTTATGTTATCAAATGAGATTCACATTATCTCTATTTATACTAAAACTCTAAAACATAGTTTGTCCACATTCAAAGGGTAAAACATAAGATAAGGGGTCAAGAACCCTTCTCTTACCCCTTAAACCAAAATATAATATTTAATTTTCACTTTTTGCACATTAGAAACCCTAAAACAAGATGACATCACACCTTTAGGAGACGTTTTGGCACTTGGAGCAAGTCGTTAGAGTTGGGGAAGCATGGCTAGCCCTCCAAAGGCCACTTGTCATTCATCCAAATCTCTTCTTCATGATGCAAAGCCTTCTTCCTTCAAAACGTGCCATGTGTCAATGAGCAATACCTCCATCACCACCAAATCCTGACCCTAGGTGACATCAAGCCTCAAGAAGTGACGTTTTGCCCCTCCTAGGAAAATCGTTTGGCATGTGAGGGCTAGGTTATGTCTTCCAAGGTGTCTTATAGGCCTCCAAAGGCAAGTCATCATGATCTAGTATGTGGGCCCTTGGCATCCAACCTATGGGCTTCAAGCCCCATGGAAACCCAAGCTAGGTTTGTTCCTCCAAAACTATCCACCAAACAAGGTCTTGCAAAATAGATGGGTACGCTCTCCAAGGATCTCAAGTGCAAAATATCATGGTAAGTGAAAACCACATCTAATAAACAAGGCACCTAAACATGTGCATCAAAACTACCTCATCAAATTAAACAAATGCTTAAAGACCCTATACAATTGACCAAGTTTAGGTATGGGAGGGGTGTCATAAAAGTCCTATTGGGTAGACCAAAACCCTCAAGTAGTGGATGCTCCCAAGGGTGCCCCTTCAAGGTCATGTAGTGGATGATGAGGTGGATAGGGGTTTAGACTTCATAGGTCAATGGGTTTCATGACATACAAGGGCTCGTATTGTCTCATCTATGGGTGCCTTTGTAGAGGGTGTGTTGCACCTTCGTTTTCAATGCATCCTTCTTCCAAGCCCATTCATTGCCATTAATTAATTAATAATCCAAAACCTCGGGTACTCCCTCGAGTGAAATCGATTAGCTTGGGGGGCAGCACCACAAGGTCCACTTGAAGCTAGAGGTACACAGAGTGCCATATGCAAGGAAAGAAAGGGACATCGCATGAGTGTACAAACCTCAACAAGTGGGGACATGTATATAATGTTATTTTTCTTTTGCAGGTCATTGATTTTTTAGGAGAAGCTTTTCATTGCTCTCAAGACCTCTTTGGGCGAGCATCTGGAAGGTTTATATTTTAGGCTTTTATCTTTTGTCAACCACCATCCCTTTGGGCCTTCAGCCCCTTCTTCCCACGAAATGAGGTACATGCCCTTCTTGGGTCACTAAAGCCAAAGGGTCTAAAAGAGGGCAATGTGATGGGAATGTGATGAGCGGAAAGTGATAAGTATGGTCAGGAATGGTACGACGACCCCTAAATGGACACCCAGTTACACCCCTTCCCCAAAAGTGTTGATTTTTCATAAGCATTAGGTTAAGCATGTAGTTAATTTCAATTTCATCATGTCTTAACCATAAACAAAAATGTTGCAGCAACCAAGAGCACAAGAGGAAACACCATGCACAAGTACACAAGATATATCCTAGGAAACCCTTCTCAACAAGGGAAGAAAACCCAGCCAAATCCTTTGCTATATTCTTCAAAAGAAAAACCTTTCACCACCAAGAATGACTTAGCACACAAGAGGGTGCTTAAGCCCTAGAAGACTAGCGTCCAAGAGAGGTGTGCACCTTTGCCAAAGAGAAGTACTTGCTGAAATTTCCAAAACACACAAGAAGAATATGATTCTACAATGGAAAATCATCTCCTACTTATATTAGACTTTGACCAATTAACAAGGGCATCTATTGGCACAACAGGGCCGACCTCTCTAAGTCAAATATACTTATTATTATATTTATTATTTATTATAATTAATATTAATATTAATATTAATTATCTTTTACATTTATTATTAATCACATTAAGGTGGGGCCGACCTATACCCTTTACATAACAATTAGGGTTACAGGTAGGTCTGACTCTTGAACAATATATATAGCAAAGGATCTGATACACCCACTAGTGCTCATCCACTAGGGGCACATCCATAGGGATGTCATAGATCTGATTCATTGCATTACACAAATGAACTAAGTCTTCACACGTTCACTTGTGCTCGTCCACGAGCACGTCCACTCTACAGATCTGCTTTCCCACTGCCACCGACAGGAGAATCATCTGAAGTCATCTCGTCAACTCTGCTGCTCAGAGGAGGCCATCACATCATCTTCATTTATGTTCACATAACGATATGCCCAACACTTTTGGGATTTCTCACGTTCACCTTGGGCTCAACCACAGGCACGCCCTAACTCAACAGATCATTTTTCCACCAGATAATCATCTGGAGTTCTTCTCACTCACGTCATGGAGTAGGTCATCTCTACGTTCTTGGCTCTGTCCCAGGCAGGAACCTCGAACCCTTCTTAGGGGCTTTCTCTCAGGTTTGTAAGCTGAGAGAAACACTCACATAGCTACTATGTTCCACATCTCACAGGTTTGTAAGCTGGAGGAAATATCCCATAGCTGCATTCATCAACACTCCCTCTCAGCTAGGGAGGCATTCTTCATCAAGCCAAGTCTCATACAAATGTAGTCTGAATTATGTTTTTCGCTAAAGTCATCCATACTCCCTCTTAACTCGGAAAGCGTTCTTCACCAAGTTTATTTGGTGTAAATGTCTGCAGTCTGCTCAAGTTTAGGAAGGTACTTCAAGTCTACAATTTTCTTTGCATCATATCTTTGATATAAGGATATTTCATCTCATCGTGTTTCGATCCATCAGGAAACACTAGGTTCTCAAGGAGCTTTACACACGGCTCTTGGTCATCATCATAAGATCCATCTCATGGTCACGTAAATCTGTGAGAAGCTTGTGAAGCCACATTGCTTCGCACACTCGATGTTTATATACTCTGCCTCTATGTTACTCAAGACGACATTGTTTTGTTTTTTGTTGCATCAAGAAACCATGGCAAACTTCATGGTAGATGCTATAGCGGGAAAACCCCCCTATGGACTACACTAAGGTTCAACGTGCAGGCAGAGCTAATCGTCTAAAGTCTCCTACTTTTAACAACTACCACGACAATACCCCACATTCATGCATAAAATACAAAGTATAAGGATCCGATAACTCTACCTTAAACTCTACGTCTGGTGTCGATCCTTTTGCGTTCGGTTGTTCCTCGACTACAAATCTTCTCCCAAGGCCGACCTGTATTCATAAACAGACAAACAAAGAACTACGAACATGCATTTTATATATGAATTAGTGGGTTAGATGTCATAATCAAATATAAATATTGAACACATCATATGGCAGGACAGAAAAAGTACTTCTTTATATTAATCTCACAAAGTCACTTACAAATAAGATCGACGACTGCTCCTCGAACCTGGTCCGGGCTCCTCTTCACCAAGCTCCAACTGCTTCCATGTATCTTTCTCCTCTCACAATTCTCTCTAGGGAAATGGCATAAGCTTATGAATGAGGAAAAAAGTCAAGAATAGGGAATTTTGGCTCAAAACTCACAATGTGGCTACAAATTCTTGGGCAAGCAAGGGGGGAAAGTGAAATGGGCAGAGTTTCACTGTTCTTATGCTTAGCTTTGGAATGAGACCCCAACACCTCCTTTTATATGACAAAAGGATGGTTATTCGATTGGGTGACGGGCTATAGGCGGTGGGACAGTTGGGAAACTACCCAATAGCCTGTGATCTCAACGAATTCCTTGCAACTTTTTAATTTTTACAACTTTTGTGAGTATATGCGTGTTGTAATGGTGAAGCTAGCGTATGTATGCAAGTTGTAGTGGTGCAGCAAGCCTGTGTACGCGGGAAGTAATGGTGCGGGGCGCGTACATCTTCAAAAATGTGGTTTTTAAGAAGAGTTGCTCAGTGATGGCTTGGCAAAAATAGCAAGTAAGATGGTCTGATGCCAGGTATGCATGTATGGTGCAATTTAGGGTTATAATAGTAGAACATCAACTGGATGTGTTCTTTCGGTCCACTGTACTTTCTGCTCAATCTGAATCGGTATATCCTGCAAACTCAGTTTCACACTAGAGGCATATCTCAAGTCATATCCAATTGTGCCTTGTATATATATCAATACATGTTTTGTTGTTGTCTAGTGAGTCTGTCTTGGTTGACTCGTGAAATGACTAGGCACATTCACTGCATGGTATGAATCCAGTCTGGTGTTAACCAAATACATTAGTGGTCCAGTCAGTTGTGGATCAGTCTCGTCTGAATCATCATCAATCTTCTTTTTTAAATCCATCATGGTGGATTTTGCATTCTACCATACTGAACTTCTTTAATATTTTCACTCTATATTTTCCTTGACTCGGGAAAATCTTATCGGTCCTCTGTCATACTTCTTGTCCCAAGAAGTAGTGCATCATACTCGGATTCTTCATCTCGATTTCAGAAGACAACAACGCTTTCTGAATAAGTCATCAGGATCAGGTTCTTGTCACCACACTATATAGGTTTGGACCAACAATACTCTTGTTGAAACTCATCAAGAATCTATCTATTTGCTATAGTTTCCAACTCATGGATGGTAGTACGGATGGAAGTGTATTGGGTTCACTGGGTCAAGTGTCTCGTCATAGACAACTCCCTCTATTTATGAGAAACCTCTGGCTATAGATCTCGTTTTGTATTTCTCGACACTTCCATCAGCTGCATGCTTGATCTTATAGATCTACTTGGAAGTTACCACAGACTTCCCTTTCTGGTCCCTGAATAATATCTTATGCATTATTCTTTAAGATATACTGGTATTCTTCTGTTATGGCATCTTGCCATACCAATTCTCTTGTTGCTTCTCTAAGACAAGGAGTCTCAACATCAATGAAGTGGCTCATGACTGAAGGATAGCTCGAAAATCTCTTTTGCTTTCTCAGAATGTGCCTTGAGAGGCTTGTATGTTTCTCTGCCTCTTGCAGAGTGAGTCTAGGTAGGCATTTTATGCCTTACTGCAATATCTCTAAACATATCAACTGGAAATCCTAGATAACCTGGAGTAATGTATGTCTCCCTCTGAATTGTTGAAGGGGGAGAAGGTATTGTCTCACTGTCAATCTCCATCTGAGATTCTCTAGTTCTTTGAAAAACTATCTCCTTTTCAAGGACAACCTCTCTGCTTGTCTTAATATGTCTCCTACTAGAGATGTCTTTGAAGATTCATTGTATCCTTTCTTCCTAAAGGATCTAGCTTGGACTTCTTCTCTTTGGGTACATGAATGTATATCATCATGTACATAGTCTGCTTCATATCTCATCAAATATTTTGCCTTCTGCAACCTTCACTATGGCTTCCTCAAGGTTATCACCTGTGACTTGTCTGGAACTTGGAGTCTTGTCCTCAAGAATGAGTGTGTGTTGTTTTTCTTCCAAGTCTCCTTCACTCAAGGTGACAAGTGCTTTCTTCAACCTATCTTTTGTACTAGGAAAATATGCTATCTTGACAGAAGATTGGGTTAGAGAATAAACTCTATGATCTCAACTTTAATCCATCTAATACTTTGACTTTAATTTTGACCAAAGGTTAGTATGATGGTCATAGCTTCAACATGCAACCTAGATCAAAATAATGTCATAACAAATAGATGCATATTAGAATAATCAAACCTGGGTTGCGTTATTTCTCTGAATGTGTTGGATCTTGAGATCCTTCTGGATCTATGGCAA
>CBVK0101877523.1:0-11739 GCA_900067695.1 Picea abies
CAATTTTAATTGATTCTGGAGCTATCCATAGTTACATAAACTCTAACATTCTTGAAGGGTTTCACTTGCAAAGGAGTAATCATAAAAAATCATGGTTAGTTTAGTTAGTCACGGGGGCTAAGAGAAAGATCAATGGGCTAGTTAAAGATTGTCCAATAGACATGAATGGACTTAGCACAAAGATAGATGTGAACATCACACCATTGGGTTCATATGCTTTTCTAATTAGCATGGATTGGTTAGAAAAATATCATACTATCCTAGATTGTTACAACAAGACAATCACATGTCTTGATGAAGAAGGGTAGTAAGGCAAGGTTCAAGGCATTCCAAGAGTTGTAGTTGCTTGAGAGATTGCAGCTATATAATTGAAAAAGATTTTTAGGAAGGGGTTTCAGATTTTTGTAGCCCATATGGAAGAGGAAGCCAAAGATAAAGTGGAAAGTATTGAAGACCATCCTTTCTTAATGGATTTTGAAGATGTTTTCTCGGAAATCCCAGGATTTCCACCAAAGAAAGACATTGATTTCTCTTTTGATTTGGTGCTAAGAGTTTCCCTAGTGTCCAAGGCACCTTACAGAATGGGCACACCTAAATTGAAGGAGTTGCAGATTCAACTTGAAGAATTGTTAAGGAGGGGTATATACACCCAAGTGTGTCACCTTGGGGTGCCAAACTTCTTTTTGTGAAGAAGAAAAATGAAACCTTAAGGTTGTGTATTGATTTTAGAAAGTTGAATAAGGTCACCATAAAGAACAAATATTATTTGTCAAGAATTGATGATTTATTTAATCAAATGAAAGGTGCAAGGATATTTTCCAAGATAGACTTCAGATCATGTCATCATCAAGTAAGGATAAAGGAAGAAGACATCAGAAAAACATCATTCAAAACAAGATATGGGCATTATGAATTCACGGTAGTACCATTTGAACTATCAAATGCCCCAGTTGTTTTTATGTGCCTGATGAATGGAGTGCTTAGGGAATACCTGGACAAGTTTGTAATTGTGTTCCTAGATGATATATTGATTTACTCAAAGACAAAGGGGGAACATGAGCAACATTTAAGAATGGTGTTGCAATTTTGAAGAGAGCATAAATTGTGTGCTAAGCTAAGTGATTGTATATTTTATCAAAAGAAGATTCATTAGTTGGGGAATAGTATTTCAACAGATAGAATAACAATTGATATTGAGACAATAGAGTCCATTGGAGGATGGAAAACAACCAGAAATGTTACAGAGGTCATATCATTCATGGTTCGTATTGATTATTACTGAAGATTCATAAAGGCATTCTCAAAGCCTGCAAGCTTAATCACTTATTTGCAAAAGAAGGGAGTGAAATTTGAATAGACTCCCAAGTGTGAAGAGAGCTTTCAGCAATTGAAAAACATATTGACAAGTGCGCCAATATTGAATATTGCAAATCCAGATGAATATTTTGTGGTGTGGATTGATTCATGCATGGAAGGGCTCGGTGGATTCCTCACACAAAAGGATCATGTGGTATGCTATAAGTCCACAAAATTAAAATAGCATGAGAGAAATTATGCTACACATGACTTGGAATTATAAGCCATTATACATGCACTAAAAATGTGGATACATTACCTCATAGGGAGGAAATTTGAGCTAAGGAAAAATCATTGTGGTCTGAAACATTTGTTTGGACAACCATCATTAAATGCCAAGAAAACTAGATGGATTGAATTTCTTAGTGAGTATAACTTTGAAACTAAGCATATCAAAAGAAAAGAGAATCAAGTGGTTGATGCACTCAGTAAGTGAGCTCATGAGATGCATATTGCAACCATCAGCATGTATAGGACTAATTTAAAACATAAAATTATTGCAATAGAAAATTCATATCAACACTATTTGAAAATAAAAGTAACATTACAACAAGCTAATTTTCAGCAGAAATTTAAAGACATTGAGTTAAAAGAAGATGGAATTCTAATATACAAAGGCAAAGTATATATGTCAAATTCTAGTGAGATGAAAAATACAGTGATGAGGGAAATGCATAATGTGCCATATGATGGGCATCCAAGATATCAAAAGACAATTATAGTTGTAAGAAGCCAATACTTTTAGCTAGGAATGAAGAAAGAAGTGATTGATTACATAGTCAGATGTCTAGAATGTCAGAAGGTGAAGACAAAGAATAGGAATGTATCTTAGTTAATTCAACCATTTACCATTCCGAAATGGAAATGGGAAGTTGTTACAATGGATTTTATTACTAAGCTTCTCGGAACAGTGAAGTAGCATGATTTCATCATGGTGTTGGTGGATAAATTGACTAAGAAAACACATTTTATTTCAGTAAAGACTACACACAAGGAAATCAATATTGCAGAAATATATGTGAAAGAATTTTCCAGGCTACATGGGGTGCCTAAGGAAATGTTTTCAGACAAAGATCCAAAATTTACTTCCATTTTTTGGAAGGGTTTGCTCAAAGGATTTGGGACAAATTTAAATCTTAGTACAGTGTATCACCCAGAGTCATATGGGAAAACATAGAGGACTAACAAAATAATTGAAAACATGCTTACAATGTATGTGATGGACCAATCATCAAAGTTGGAAGACTATATTCATTTAGTTGAATTTGATTACAATAATGGGTATCATGCCTCATTAAAAATGAGTCTATTTGAAACATTGTATGGAAGAAAGTGTAACACACCAGTGAGTTGGGATAATCTAGCAGACATAGTAGTTATTGGACCATATCTATTGAAGGAAATAAAAGAGTAGATGACAAAGATCAAGAATAATATAAAGGCTTCCCAGGATAGATATAAAAGTTATGTAAACAAGAACAAAGTTTTTAGATATTTTAAAGTGGGAAAACATGTGTTTTTAAAAGTCAAGGTGAAAAGAAGTTCGCTAAGATTAGGAAGTTGTCCGAAGTTGGAAGCAAGATATTGTGGACCTTTTGAAATATTAGAAAAGATGGGTCTAGTTGCATACATTCTAGCATTGTTTTCATCCATGAGAGTGCATAATGTATTTCATGTGCCATTATTAAATAAACATGTGCTTTACCCTAACCACATAATTGATTGGATTGTGATCCAAGTGGAACGTGAAGGAGATTTTCGGGTGAAACAAGTATGCATCCTGGAATGGAAAGTCAAAGTGCTCAGGAAAAAATACATAGGGATAGTAAAGGTTCAATGGACCTACTACGGTCCTGAATAAGCAACATGGGAGCATGAAGAAAACATGCTAGAAGAATAACTACAAATTTTTGAAAATTTTGAAGAAAACAAAATATAAGAATGCAAGACTCCATTTTGAGCAGTTAGAGTTCCATAGCCACATCTCAGAGTCCTAGCGAACCTGTGTTGGGGGCCCTGAAAAATTAATGGTACAGCCTGATGGATTGAGAACATTGAAGGGGGTACATTTCGTGGGTAAGAGGATTGAGAGGAATAGGATATTTTGGTGGAACTGTTGTCAGAGTTGTGAAATTGCATAATTTTGTTTCTTTAAGCATTGTGATGTAAATGTGTATATGCATATCAGCATAGTGTGCACCAAGGATGGTGTACAATTTTAGGGGAGGGGGAATGTAAAATCCTCATTATATTGTCGATTTGAATTAATGCATAATGTAGATATGAAATGTGGCCATGGCCAAGCGATGTATGTGTGAAATGTGTTTCTAAGTTTTAATAATAAAATGTGATGATAGCTACTAGTGTACATGGATAAATATGGGGGTTGATTAATCCATAAGAGAGGGGAGGTTATAAGTACATGCTTAATAGAGGGGTCCAAGGGGGAATTACGTATGTCTATTAATTCCAACCACATTCCTAAATTTTATCATCATTATGTATTAAACTTATATTTATGATTAACTGTCCCCAAATCCAATCATTAAATGCATGTAAGAGGGTGGGTGTTACAAGTCACATCCCATAGTTATTGGGATCATGGGAGTTGAGTACAATCATCTTGGGGAAGTGTGTGAGTCAATCAATTAAGACAAATAGAGGAAATTCATATGGATAATTAAAACAATTTTGGACAGTCAAGTTTTTGGGCATGAACAATAAGTAGAGAGTATAAAATAAGAGCTTGGAGTTGTAGAAACTGTGGAGGGAGAATTATGTATCATGTTGGAGAATTTTGGAGCTGAATAATGAAGAGATACATTGTTAGGCATGAATACTGAAATCCTGTGTGAGTTTCACTGTAACAACAAGTGTTTTTTGTTGTTTGTTGGTAGTTTTCCTGGCAATGAATTCGCTTGAGTTCCCAGCAGAGATATTCCTAGTTACATGTGCCACAGATACCCTAATAAATGAATGGGATTCTCAGGGGACTAAGATCAATGACTAGGTACATTCTTTGGGTTGGGAAGATTGACGAGAAGAGAGCTAGTGGAAAATCGGGATAGTTGTAGGAAAATACCTATGGGTTGTGGGATTTTTGAGATGTGAGTGGACAATGAGAGACCACCCTCTTTTTTGGATTTCTAGCCCCAAATCGGGGGTGACTTTATGTTGAGATATGGAATATTAATTCTATTTTTGGATGGAACGTTCGTCCCAAGCAACCAGTTGCGGGACTAAACTAAAAGATAATTTTTTTATCTGTTTATGTGTTGTATTTATGAGTTAAATTGTTGTGCATCTAGTTTATGTTTAATAAGAAATTATATGTTGTTGTATTGATTTATTTAATTTTCGTTCATGTCATTTTTATCATGTTGTAGATGCATTTAAATAATGGTATTAGACGATAGTTAAATCTAGTTGTAATTTGTAGTTGGGAAACTACAAGAATTTTGTTAGTTTTAAAATTTTTAATTTTATGATTTTTCTGCACGTAATGGACCTCAGCTGGGATGGAGAACATTACACACTCAACATCCAAGAATAATGGAAAATGATTTGTTTATAAGTGTCTCCCATGATGAGCATGGAAAACATTACCATTCATGTGTTACTAAGTGGAGAGGGTAGCAAAATGTTTACTAACGGTGCTACAAAATGACTTGCAACCACTATTCAGGTGGACCCACCAATCAACTCATTTGCCACCACTATTCAGATGAAATGACACTTCTCTCAAAAAAAATCATGGCTACAATATATTGTAGTTGTTCAAGAAAAACACTAGCCTCAGAACCCGCTTTCTATAAAAATATGATGAGAGATTTTAAAAGGAAAGCCCTATTAAGAAACCAAAACTAGTCTTGAACCTCCCAAGTAGAATGGAAAAAGGGTTTTTTTATAGGATCCACCCCAACCAAGCATGGCCAAAAACGACCTGCCATATGTTATTGAGTGTAAACAATGGTAAACTAAGGCTAGCCACCTTACTTTAAATTATGTGAGGCCAATGTTAATGTCAACTTATCTTATTTACCACTTCTATACCCACAAAATACCACTTGATTAGGAAATTAAATGTCAATGAAAATATGTTATACCCTTTCAACCAAGCCACTTAAAAAGGGATAATCACAATAGGTGTAACATCCTTAGTTTTAATCCCCGCAATTTATAATGTAATTGTGTAAATGTGATTTAGGTTTGTGAGCTTATATGTTTTGGGGAGAAGAGCATATACAGACTGATATGGCTGAGATATGAGCTATGTAAAAATGTACATTGAAATATTTAATAAAAATAATAATCATTGGTTATGATACGAGCGAGGCAGTAATGATTCGGGGATATGATTCCACAAGAGAGGGGGGTAAAAGGGGTCCAAGGGGTTACCCATTTACATTAATGCAATCCATTTCTTATTAATATTTACCTCCTTTGAAATATCAAAGATAATCTATTGAATGATGTAAGAGTATTAGGTGGGAAAATTCTTCTCATTGATTTATGATAGCATGGGTTGAGTACAACCACTTTTTGGGAAATGTGAATGAGAAGAAAAGGAAAATTGATTGTCTTTTTGGGATAGTTTTTAGATGTTAATTTTGGACAGCAAGAGAGGAGTTGGGTATTGGGAAAGAGCACTAGTCATGTTGTAGCCATGAGAGATATTTTACAATATCATCTTTGGGCAGCAAGGGGGAGATGGGTTTTTGGAAAGAGAACTATCTCTACTATATATGAGAAAAACCATGAGAGGGTTGGATTTTATGCCAAGAGCTTGGTTGTATGCCTGGAAATGCATTTTTCTATTGAAGAAATGGCTCAAGATCCTTGAGAAGGATGGTATGAGCACTCCTGGAACAACTAATAATTCTTGGAGTCCTTATCTAACATATTCCTAGAAAACCATGTGCACTAGATCCCTGTAGGGAAGTGGGAAGTCCCAAGGGAATACATGGCAAAGAATGGGGATCTCATTCCTTAGGTTGTGTGAGTTGAGGGAAAATAGAGATGGTGGATTGGAATTGTTGTTGGACTAGAAACCTAAGAATTGGACTGATGAGTGTGTGGAAAACTGACAAGAGAACCAAACCTCCTTGTGCACTCATAGCCTAAAATCATGAGAATATTACTATTGATACAAAATGAATAGCAAGCCTATCGCTATGAGGAACATATTTCATACACAGTCGGTTGGTTTCCCATTAAAAGATAAGTTTCTTCTATTTATTTTCTATTAAATTCCATTATGTATGCATTTTTATTTATATGGTGAATGATGTGTATGGGTTAATAATCTGCGTTCATGAGATTTTTAAAATCGTTGTTAGATCCATGTGAAATTTTGTCTGCTTGTCACCCATGTGTTAAATTTTGTTTACATTAGGGAATTGTTCAAATTTGTTTTAGCGAGATGGGTTCTTTACAAGTGGTATCAGATCATAAGGTTGCAACACTGGGCTTGCAAGGGCCTGCTACAAAACAACAAGATGTGATTTGTGTGGTATTAGGTGGAAAACAAGTTTTTTCGGCAAAAGATGTGGGGTTGAAATCCTCATTTTTCTTCACTTTTGGTATTGAAATTATTGGCATAGGGGTTGTTTCATGCAATGGAATGGTTCAAATTCATACCAGGGAGTTGATTAAGTGTTTTTAACAATGGTTTCGATGACCACAGGCTCCAAAATGTGGAAAAATGACTAAGTGTCGAAAATGTTTTGGGGTCAATACAGAGAGTGTCAGGGAAGAAAATAAATTATTGTTAATACAGTGATGTATCGATGAAGGAAATACTTTCACTGAGTGATATCTCAATGAAGAAAATACTTTCTCCAAGAGATATGTCGACAAAGGAAAGACTTTCATCGAGTGATTGTTAGTGAAGGAAATAATTTTACCAAGTGATATGTCGACAAAGAAAATATTTTCACTGGAAAGACGTCGACGATAAAGAAAGATCCCAACTTGTTGATAAAGGAGCACATATCAGCAAAAAAGAAATATCCCAAATCTTTGATAAAGGAGTGTGCATTAACAAGAAAGAAATATTTCAACTCGTCAATAAAGGAGCATGTGTCAATAAGAAAGAAAGATCGCAACTCACCGATAAAGAAGAACATATTGACAAGAAAGAAAGATCCCAATTCATTGATAAAGGAGCGTGCATCGATGAGAAATAAAGATTCCAACTCATCGATAAAGGAGCACACATTCACAAGAAATAGAGATCCAAATTCCCTGATAAAGTATCACGTATCAGGGAGAAAGAAATATCCAACTAACTGATAAAGGAGAGTGTATCAGTGAGAAAGAAATATCTAGCACTCGTTGATACAGGAGAAAGTGTCGATGAGGAAGAAAGAAAAATATTGTTGTTACAGGAAAGAGAAGAGAAGAGAAGGAAAACGAAAAAGAGAGAAAAGAAGGAAAAAGAGAAGAGAAGAAGAGGAAGAAAGGGAAGGAGAAAATTATACAAACAAAAAATTTTGTAGCCAAAAAAAAAAATTGGCTATAATAAAATTAGAAAAACTCAAAATTAGATGAGATATAAATGGTATGTCCACAGTGATGAAGTCTACCAAAGCTCAAGTGAGGGTCGTTAGCCAGTTCTACTTCTATTTTCCAAAAAATCCAAAATAGTGGGTTTTGAAGATCATGGTACTGCTCAGTGAGCAGTGTTGGTTTATGAGTTGTAATAAAAAAAACATTTACACATATATTTGCATATAATAACAACAAATATCCATCAAATATCACATTGTATTAATGTAAAATAATCATACATCACTCTCTTACATCAATACAGTACATGAGGCCTTGTTATATAGCATTGAAGTGCTCATAAAAATATTTCCAATACAACTAATTGGTACAACCATCTCCATAACTATCTCCACAATATCACCATAAATATCTCTATAAATATCTCAGTTGATTTTATGTGATCTCCATCCCTAAATTCTCCCATTTTCCTCAATGTATATCATACGTAGACTTCTAAAGTAAGTCTACTTTCATTAACAATAATTTAATCATATCATAAGTATGAATTATTCCTTCATACGCCCCCTTAATGAATACTTATGATTCAATCTGGATGTCTTGATTTGTCTTCATCATCTTTTGTCTTCCTCATCTTCATTTGTTTCTTCAGTTGTCGTTGTCTTCTTGTATCAACATGAGTTGCATATTTATTTGATAATTATGGATCTTGAGTCATTCATTTGAACTGCATCATATTCATATCAAATATTTATTTATCTTACCCTTGACCTTCCCATGGGTTTTCTATGGGTTTCCCTTCAACGATGACATCATACCTAGGGTTTTTCTCGACTCTCCCTTAACCATTACAAAGTCAAAGTGGTTTCATATTACCATGAACCATTCATTACATTAACTTATGGTTTCAGCTGACCACAAACCTGCATCTATCATTACAAAGTGGTTTTAGGTTTACCATCTAGTACAAAAATATTCATAATTAATTTGACTCAAAGAAATGACTCAATAAACTGACAACTCTTTCTTAGACATGTTTAACTGATTTTTGGAGGACCAACTAACTCATGGATTTTGTAGGGAGATGTTGTACATTTGAAGACTTGGCCCTGTAAAATCTTTTTAACATAATAACAACATTCTTCCATTCAAGGACATCTATCCAACCACGTTGTACATGTATGTGAGGCTTTGATATTTTTCTATTCCAACACTTGTGATGATCATGATTTGTAAGACCACAAATACTGTAGGGATATAAGTTCCAACATTTTTATTTTACATGCCTTGTTATTCCATAATGACTGTAACATTGTTCCTTCTTCTGCACTTGTTTTTTGTTGTGGATTCTACTCTTGGTTTGTTGCTACTGCTACTACTTGTAGATGATTTACTTGTTGTCAATGTTTCTACGTTCACAAACTTAATGGTTTCATTACTTCTTTGACCTTCATAACCAAGGCCTTGATTTCTTGATCTTACACAAATTTATATGGGCTTCTAGATACCTTGACAATTCTTGCCTAAACCTTTTCCTTCAAAACTCATTTCATTCATAAGTTTTGAACCAAATATTTTTTTGTTCTTTTCAAAGAAACCTATTTCAACATCTTCATTAAGAGATTCATCTTTAAAAATATCATTTGGAGCATCATCATTTGGAAACTCGGAACAAGAGAGAGGCATGTGTATATTGACATTATTATCATCAACTAAATGACAATTATTACAAGAACTATCAATCTTCTTAATCAAGTCACATGTATCATAGAATGCATCACACTTTAATTTCTCTTGTTCTGACTATTTTACTTCACTTTCAAGTGCTAACAATGTTGGAAAATGTGTTTTCATTGATTTCATTGATATCATAGGCAGTGGGAGACTAAATGTTGTCATTGATAAGGGGGTTGTATGTCCCTAAGAGATGATAAGCTTATGCACATTTAATCTACATATTTAATTGTTATTGATATCATTGATGATATGTCATGTTGATGAGTGACTTCCTATGGAGATGAAGGTAGGTACATTGTGATGACATGCCCAAGGATCGATCCTGAACCATACATGAATCCAAGGACAAAAATAGTTGAAGAAAATTAAGAATGGAAGTTGGACGAAAAAACCCCGCAAATACATGATAAAGGATAAATAAGAGATGTTTAGCATGTGTTGATTAAGTTTCGACGAAGTCTATGTGAGGGTACCTGATGACTAGGTTGCAAAGGACCAATGGGGAAAAGGTAACATAGGAAATGAGCAGTGTCAAGCTTGGAAAAGGAAGTTCAGGTTAACCAAATTAAATAAAATAGCGACTGTAGAATTATCCCACATGCACAACAAGATTCGAGTTAGAAGGATTTGTATTGTAAAGGTGACATTAAGTTAATTGAATGAAAACGGTGAGCCATGGAATCATGAGAAAGGGTTAACTTTTAGCGTATTAAATCTTGACCATTGATTATCAAAGATCAATAGCTAAGACCAAATATTGAGAGGCCCACTGTATATCACCATCGGAAGTCTATTGAAGTATAATAGATCTTTGTCTTTCATCGAAGGAGTTGGTCAGAGTATGCAAGGTGACAGGGACTCTGATGGGAGAAACTTTGAGTTAAGAGGAACCATTGATCTATCGAATTCCTGGAGAAATATATCGTGACCATTGGCAGCATGTTTAAGTTGTCATATTAATCAAGAGAAAACTAGACCATAGATCCATCGGAGGATCTACCTCGGCTATTGGATCTATGATAGTGTTTGATGGTTGATACCAAGTCATCACCAAGAAATCAATAATTGGACCACATGTCATAAGGGCATTGGACCACATGTCATAAGAATATTACCTCGTGTACAATCAAAGTTCCAGCTTAGAGTTCCAAACAGAGCTGGAAGTTGTGATGATGTCAGCATGAGGTCAGTTTCCAAGCCAATTCCATGTGTAGCAAGATGATTGATCCATGTTTCATTGGGTACAAAATGAAACAACATTTGTTGATCTATCAGAGAGCATCTAGAGGATAGAATCTGGACTGGCAATCAGAGTGCCTGCCATCCGAGTGGAAATGATGAATAGGTTTCGATGACGGACTCCAAATGAGTGTGAGCTAGCTCAGATGCCACATTAACTACCACATCATAGCCAAAAAATCATAAAAGATGAGGCCACGTGTCAAAGTGCCAAGTCAGTATGGTGTACGAATAAGAGATAGAGGAAGTGATGATGTCATAATCACATCAATGCCACATCATTTATGACATCGACATGATGTATTGTGATAGATCAATTGTCAGAGTGACAAGGATGTTAGCATGGATCATAGATTTTCCCAAGGGTGACACATGTCAATCTTTTATTGTGTCAAACAAGAGTGGGTCCAATTTGACATGGACATCCTACATCTTCGTCTCAACTGTTACAACAAATTTTTCCTCACTCCATGCAGCTTGCTTGGATGGCCTTCCATTTCCTTCTGTAGACTTCAAGTCCCCTTTTTGTTCAATCTAGAGCCAAAAATGCACATTTGTATACATATCCACTCCCTATCAGTTATACAACAAGCATATATGCAGGTTGCTCCACTACAACCCACGTACATCGGGTTTGGTGCTCAAAAATTAAAAATTATGTCGGGTTTCTATGTCATGTCACGCGATCCATGATCCTTGACCTTCCATATACTGTAAATTCTCCGACTTGACCCTTCAATTCCATTTGAAGGCTATAAATTGATCCATATCCAAGCCTTGAAGACAATTCGAAACTTTAGTTTCAAGAGCAAAGACACTCTAGAGAAATGTCACTTCATATTGATTTTGCATCCCTTTGTCCTTGAAAGTCTGAACTTCTTGTGTTCATACCCCAAG
>CBVK0101877547.1:3101-17716 GCA_900067695.1 Picea abies
CCTAGAATCAAAACCCTAGGGGAAAGAGGCTCACTCTGGTGTTGCTTAAGAAAGGCCTCGTGCTCTTTCCTCCTTCTCTAAATTAACTTGGCAAAATAGCTAGCCTAAAGCATAAATCTAAGGGAGAAAGTGTTGCAATAACAAGGCTTTCAAACACTAGAAGGTGAAAACCCTAGGTGTAGGCAATCTAGGCCTAGGATGTCTCCTCTTTTCAACTTATAGACTTCAACGCTAGCTCGAAAGAAAGAAGACAAGTGTAGCAATGGCTAGGCTCTATCTATTTTCTTCAATGGCTGAAAAATATTTCTCAACAAGGGGACATGTAACAATAACCTACTTGTGTGCTTGTTACCTAGGGTTTTAAATCAACAATACAGTAAGCAAATGCAAGAAATTATACCTACAACCATTCACTTAAGAAGTTTTGCAAGAAAATTTACTTACATGTCATGAAGAAAAGCACAAGAAAACCCTATTTGTAAACCTTCCTTGAGAGAAATGCCATAAATGCCAAAAATATCATTCCAATAGCAAGTGCGCCTCACTTTAGACAACAAATCTACCCAAGTAGGACACAAAAATCAGATCTCACTTGTGTGAGTGAAGTGTGTTATGTTAAAATGAGGGAAAACATCCTCAATTTATATCATCCAATGACCTTTAATTAAAAATTAGGTCATTAAAACAGCCGACAAGGCTGATAACTAAAAATCTTACTGTTTTATATTAAACTGCTAAATAAAACCATAAATGAGCAGTAAGTAGGACGTCTAGCCCCTCTGAGGGAGACGTTGGCCCTTTTTAGGGCAAATCTCAGCACTAGAAGACAAACGTTGGCCCTCTCTGGGCCTTCAAACTCTGCCACATGTGCCAAACTACCCTGTAAAGCTACCACACGTTGGAGGTGACATCAAGGATCTCTGGAGGACGTCCTGGGTCAAGAGAGGGACANGTGGGTCAACCCCCTAGGGCTGGGCTCAGCCAAGGCGTCCTGGATGAAAATGTCCTTATTTTCTCGTGCAAATGCTCGATCAATCACTGTTCTGTCTCTGCCCCTAATGAGGTCCCAACAACCATCTGATGGGCTCTTCAGCCCCATGGAGGTCTGAACTAATCATCTCCCCATGTGTACCAATCCACTTGGTACCTGTCCATCGGGTATGGTCCTGCACATCAAAAACTTCGCCCTCCATGGGCTCATTAGTCCTCAAGATCATAGCAATGTCAATCATATTTCATCATTAATTTTATCAAATGCATGCATAAGACCCCTAACATATCATCTAATAGCTCAAAGACATTACACTGACCTACTATAGAAAGCTGAAGAAAAAGACAAGGTAACCTATTGGGCCAACATCCATAAGAAAAGGAAAGTTCCCAAAGGATATCATCCAAGCCATGTAATACGAGGTGGTGTGGTCTAAGGATGCCCAGACATAGTGAAAATCAGGGGTGGATATTATCCGTGGGTGCCTTTGTAGGAGGCGAGTTGTACCTGTCATGGATGTAATTCTTTCCAAGCCCTTTATTGCCTTTATTCTTTCTTTTCTTTATTGATTTTTCTTTCTTTTTTTATTTCAAGGACTAACTAGAGGACACTGCCTTGGCATGGTGACTAGAGTTGACAGTGTTACCCACGAGTACTTTTGCAGAGATGATAAGGCTGGCTCGTGATGAGACCACCTTTCCCTTGGCCATGCAACCAAAGGTCACTGCCCTGGCATGGTAACCAGATAATGGCAATTTCATACTGCTAGCTACCTATGAACATAATGGGCTGGCTCGTGATGAGACCCCCCATCCTCTTGGCTAGGTCTTGTTTTGTATATTTTCTTCGGGTCCCTCTTATTTCTTATCGAGAGGCTTTTTATTGCCTTCTAGGGGATCCCCGAGTGAGACATCTCTAGGTTTTATTTTTATGGCTTTTATCTTTTACCAACTGCTTTTACTCCCTGGGCCTTTAGCCCCTTCTTCCCACAGGATAAAGTGTAACCCAACAAATAGGTCATCCTAATGTCTGGACTAGGGGAATGGGATAGATGAATAGGAGATAAGATGTAAAATGATAATATGGTGGGAGCAGACGATGGCTCTTCAAAATACACCCTGGTGGATAATCAAAACCTATGGATACAAGCTTGCTAGGGCACCCCATTAATCCCCCCAACCATGGTCAAGTGGGTTAGTGTAAGATGGCCTCGAGACATGATCTCCTAGTTATCCCTAGAAATTGGGGATAACAACTTCGACTGATATGCGTAAATTAAGTCACTAGTCTTTAACGCCACGTTTCTTTCCATGACTGGAGAAGTTGTACGGCCTAGATCAACCCCGAGTCACTTTTGGTTCATTGGGTCCAAGTCACACCTCCGATTCAGTTTGCCACGTCAGCACCGTGCGATGAAGTCGATTGACATCGAAGGTTTTCGACGAAAGGATATCAACGATAACACCCATAGAACATCGTTGATCCCCGATCCACCCACTGAGAAAGCGACAAGATGGGACGTTTTAGCGCTAGATACGATTGGATTCTGAGCTTTTAAGAGGTTAATTAATGCCGAATCTCGCATTAGTTGCTACTTCGTGTGCGAATAAAAACAACCATTTGAAATTACCGATAGAACACATCACCCTCTGCGCCTTAGTGATCAACCCACGATGAATTCAAGTTGCAGAGATTCGGTGACAGATTTGTTTGAATTCCACTCATCACCTGAATTAATTGGTTGATACGATGCGGTAAGTTCTTCCCTATTTAAATTCCCTTGGGCCATTGTAAACAAAACCATTCTGCGTGCAAAGGAGTTTCATATCATCCAAAGAAGTGAGACGAGCAATTCAAAAACTTCTGAGATCCCGAGAGTATCAAACAACCAGGTTTAGCAAGCGTCACAGGTATGTACCAATCTGGATTTTCTGTGTTTTCACTTCATATATACATTTTTATCTAGTGTTGCTCTATATGCAGGCCCTAAGGGATTGATTTCAATTATAGGAACAATGCCTCCAATAACGCCAACCACTAGGTGATCGTCGAGGGAGCCCAAGATGAAAGAACCAGAGGTAGGAGAAGGCTCTTCTCCAGGGGCAACAAAACAGTTAGAATTTTCTCCAAGATCGGAACCGGTTATTAAAACATCCACAAAGAAGGCTTTCATTCAACCTCCGGCCTTCGGAGACACAGAAGCAAGCACAGGGACTAAGATGACACTCCCACATTGGGGAGAATTCTTCAAGAATATCAGTCGGGAAGAATTCCCTGAATACACCCCACACAATGACCCAGATGTGAGAGCGCTCGACGACCAGGTATTCACGAATATCCGATGGTCGTACCTATACATGGTAGTAAGCAGAACCCTGGTGCTTCCCTGTATAGAGCTGCTGCAATGGCTCATCGACCACACAGACACACAGAAGTGCCTAGTCAACGATGACAATGGTGAGTGCGTTGATGTTTTCCTTCTGGTGGAGGTCCATAAGTACTACAAGCTTAGAGACACGAAGGAGAAACTGAATACTGATTTCATTGTGAAATTATACGAGCCCCACGACACTAGCCGGGTAATGGCCTCATGGTGGCAAGAAGATAATAAATTCACCAACCGGACCTCTGGCTGGTACCAAACGGCCAACCTAAGAGAACCATACATCTTCCTAATGGCACTCATCTATCGGTTGTATGGGGAGAAAGATTGCTCTAGGTTTTTGGAGGCGTGGATGCCTATAGTGTACACAATAGCTATCTCTGGGAGCGGCTTCAATTGGGAAGCCATCATTTCCAAGTAGCTGAGCATCTGCATACAACAGGCTCAAACACCGAAAGAAGGGGAGACTCCAGCCTTCTACATGGAATCATATTTATTGGACATCATGTGTGCCAGAAACATCTTAGCTGGCATGAACCTAAGTTGGCACGTTGCAGATTTCTCGGTCCATGTATATTTCAGTGTCTTATAGGAGAACATATATAAAAAATCCTACTCCCTCATCTTTGATGAATTCATCGCACACATCTATTTTATTCTTTTCAAGAAAGAATGTTCGAGACTATTGGCTGCGGACAAAAAGGTGATATCAAAGGTTGGCCACTGGTATCTGGACGAACGAGATACCTACATTAGGGTATTCGGGGCCACCAGAGCACCTCATTTCCTACCAGCACATGTCCCTGACTGACTTGTGGTGGGAGAGATCTACTACCAGACCATCCTGCAAAGTTACAACGCTACCTTGGTCAAAGATAACAAGCGGGAGTTTATACCCTATGGATTCCATGTCGGCTTCTAGCTAGTGAAAGACACCGCCCAAGCCAAGCAGGAAGGGTTGAACCAATTAGAATTTCAATTCCAGACCGACCGGTTCCGCAAGCATGACCCAAAGGGTCTAGTCGTGAAACATGCCTCTCAAGTGTCATCCTGTTGGCCATATGCCAACGACAAATTTGAAGACAAAATCTTCATAGAAAATGCCCAGGACTGGGATGAGGTGGTGGCATGGATGGCTGACCCCAAAATGACCAAGTTCAGAGCCATGAGCCTGGATGAACAAACAACGACCATAGAAAAATCGAGTCAAGAGGCCCTCGGAGCTAGAGAAGAAATGCTAGCGGCCAAAGCAACAGAGATTTCCCAAGTAGCCCCGGTGCAAGGTAGAGGCCTCCCCATGGCTCAAGATGCACGAGAGAGGGGGTTACTCATGTTAGAGCATGCGCAACAGATAATTGATCAGCTGCAAGATGACTCGGACCTCATAAACATGATAGGGTTCCCTGCAAACAACCCAGATAGAAGCCAGACGGGCCCAAGCAACCCTGAATTCATAGACCTTGATGAAATAACTGGGTTAGATGACCTTGAATTTACAATGCCACCGGTCGGATCGCCGACAGGTGTTTTGTCTCAACCAGAGACAGTCGAAACATCAGAGAGGACAAGTGTGTCAAACCCCTTAAGCGAGCTGATAAAAATATATGATGATGATGAGAGCCTGGAGGTATCCCTTGTGACCCCTGTGCATATCGAAGAGGAGAAGGAGCCAAAGAAGACTTCTTCCCCAGTTCCCGATTCTCAGATTCAGGGGCTCCCACATAACAAACAAGAAGTCGAGAGTGTCTTAGACACTGAGATGCCCAATGTACCAGAGACCCAAGTGGACATTTCGAAGGACGTGCCGGGGGTGGGTGAACAAAATGAAGGAGCTTCACAGCAAGAAATCGACATCTCAACAGCTGATGATCAAGTCAGTACCAAGGCTACCCTCGATGCCTCAATTCCAATTAGTACTCAACTCCTCAATGAGCGACAAACAGAAGCCGAACCTACAAAACAAAGGGAGGAAGTTCAAGAACCCGGTCTTGAACAAATACATACCATCAGGAGTCTAGGGAACACACTCACCTAGGTGGATCAACAAATTCCCAAACTTGTGGACGAAGTAGATGACATACATGCCATCACTTATGATTGGAAAATGAAGGCTATCGTTCAGAGAACCACCAAGAAGAGGAGGATCACTCTGGATTGCTCCATCCTCATCACCACAGAGGAAAACCTGATTAACACCGAGCATGCTAAGACATCCGAACTCATTGGCGTAGGGATGGCAATCATGGATGCCACCCTAGACAGAGCTAAAAGAGAGGAAGAGGAGTTGGCTGCTGCTCTAACGGAATTGGAACATTTGCGCCACTTGGTGAAATACTACCAGGACACCACATAGGCCGTGGTGTACCTAAGGAAGAAATTCAAGGAGGCCTACAACAAGATTACAGATGAACGACACCTTTTCACTGCAAGGATAGTAGAGCTTCAGGAAGACACCCTCATGGCACTTGCGACGTGCAAAGTATGGAGAGGTGGTACGAGAAAGCGCAACAAGCCATGGAAAGAATTGAATATATCAGCACGATGCAAAAGGGCCAAGATGCCAAAGAGCACGGCATCTGGGTGCCAATGGAAAGCAGCATCGACCGCATAAGGAAATCGACTGAATATTGGGTTAAAATGTTCCAGGAACCCCACCGAGAAATTCAAGAAAAATGGGCCAAGTGTGAGAAAAACAAGATCAAGATCAATCTGGTAATGAAAGACATCGGACTCCCCGAGTTTGGTACACCCGATGACTTTGTTGACTTGCGCGGCATAGTCAAGTCGCATGCCGAGCAGGACTCATCATGGGTAAAGAAATAACAAAGGTGACAGACACCACGCCAGGACAGGTGTAATAGTTTATGCATCACCCAATCAAAGCTTGGGCTGTGTTGCAACAGTTAAGTACCAGTATAGTCAAGTATGAGGCACAAGCGGTGGAGATAAGAGAAGTTTACTCGACCCCAATGGAACAACATAAATTCCCGTATGCCAACACATGTGAGGATCTATTCATCAAGTGGTCAGAGTATGAGAAGAGTCACCCACTTAAGTGATATCTTGAGATGATTCTTAGAAAACTGTTAGAAGAGAGCGCCATGTGGCGATTTTGTTTTACTTAGTTGCACTTTAGAACTTATTTCTAACTAGTAGTATGTTATAAATAGGAGGATCGACCCATTAGCAAAGGTCAATGGTTGCTGCTATGACTCTCATTTTTGGTTTTGTTAAGAACTATTTTGGAGTTGCCTTTAATTGAGAAGTCCTTTTTAGGACCAGAGACAAGTTGTGTTTTCACCAAATGAGTGCATGATTGGATGTGGAGAAGAATTATTTCTTATTTCGTTTCATGAATGAATGTTGTAACAAGTAAGAGCTACTAAATCTATTGATAAGTTATCTAAATGCAATGTTTTACAATTTTTTTCTTTAATGGTGAAGATAAGTCGTTGTGTTATTATGTGATGTATGATTAGAGTTGAGTGAATTATTTTACTTGCTATTGTTTATCGCATACATGTTTTTCTTCTGATATATTGTATCTCAGTCAGTAATTGGAATACCTGCACGGTTAACGTATTAGTACTAGGCCTGTGGTAGACGATCACTGTCTGCATGCTAGAGTAAGGGTTATCCCAAGCTTATCCTCCTCTCCAATAGTTAAGTTTGTTCCCAATTTGTCACTTAGTCGGTTTATACCGACTTCATCTTCTATCAGTCCCACCTAAGAGAAAAATACAAAAAGAGAATGTTCGAACTGAAGGAGAGAGCCTTCAAAAGAAAACGTAAAGCCCATCGATTATTTTGGCCGGATCGCGAGATCTGGAGAACCATTCCACTATTAAACGCTACAGAGTCTAATTGGGCCTCAACGACGAGTTTGGTTCCTACTGTTGAGTTAAAGGGATTTAAGACCCCTCAACAGTTGGTCCTTTTCTCCTTGGGTACAGGAATGTATACTGGACACCCAAATATCCCGAAGTACTCAACCTCAGGCATCACTCATGAACTGTGTCCATACTAGACATCTTGTGGTTCCCTCGTGGAACATATGTCTAAAACATATCGAGGTTACCTCATGGAACCAATGTCTTCTCTAGGACACATCGAGGTTTCCTCATGGAGCCAATGTCTCCCAAGACATATCGAGGTTTCCTCATGAAACCAATGTCTTGGTTCCTTCATTTGATCGTCTGAGGCACGTCAGTATGAAGTCCACATTCCCCCCTACTAGTCCACACAGGACCCTCTAGGAAGAATGTCTCACGCTTCTGCCTCAAACATCTATTTTCAACAACTGGCATATTTATGGGTGCCCTGCCCTTGCTTCCTGATGCAATGGAGTGTAACCAAACTCGTCCTTTAGCTTGACGTTGGCACCATTGGATATTAAAACTTGGGAAATCTTTACCCTCCCTTTGCTCACAGCATAATGCAAAGTTGTGTGCTCACCATAGTTTACCACATAAACATCTGCACATGTCTGTAGTAATGCTTCCACAAAATTAGCATGCCCACTTTGTTTTGTTGACTATGCAATTGAAAATTTGAATCATCATGCTACAGTGCTAATCTGCTATGACTTGAAAGCTTAGTTATTGGATTTTAAAAGATAACTGCTATCAACGTCAAATCATCAAGTTTTCGTTAAGAACTGTTGTGGAATGATTAAATGTGTAAAACTTTATCTCTAGTGAGTACTACCTATGCATCAAATCTATGTTCAAATTCCCATGGTAGCTATGGGGTGTATGGAGATGTATCTGTAATAATTTAATTATTTTAAAATAATTGCTCGTTCACGCCTAAGTCAGAGCGATCCGTCGCCTTTATTAGATAGAACTTGTTGCCGTCCTTATACACACTTGCAAACGTGAGCTAAGTCCAGCTCACTTAGTGTGTCCTTGGAGGCACAATGCCTAGGTTCATAGCCCACGATGTCACCTTGACCGGAACCTCTTCCATCTAGGCTTACTCCTAGGGAAGCCAAAGAGGGTAGACCTTAGTTACTAGATAAATTAAGTTAAGTTCTAGGAGTTAATTTTAGTTTGTTAAGGTTAGAGGGGATTCTAATCCTAAGATGCTAAGGCAACCATGCAAGATGCAAGGGTTAGCATGAAAAGAAAGCCTTTTCCCTAGGTCAACTAAGACTAGTGCCTAGAAATTGGGCAAGGGGTCTACTATGTTAAAGGGTGTTTCTTCACAAAAGATTACAAGTTACGATTTTACAAGAAAGAATAACTCAATAAAAGAATCCCATATACAACTACTTACAAGATTTACAAAAGATGATAGATTACAACAACAAGCTAACTAATTATCTATTTGTGTTTGTGCAGGATATCAAAGATCAAAGCATCACATCAACAATACAAGATCATCAACAATACATTACTTCATCACAAGATTCCAAATTTTAAGAGAGTTAAACAGAACTATTATGAAGAGTATTGGAGACAATCTACACTCTTAATTATTAAGCTGCCCAAGATTCTATTAGATTTGGTCAAGGGTTTAATAGTTAGGCTTTTCTTAAGATTTACAAATTTTATTAGCTTTCACCAAAGCCTCCTCCTCCTGTTGCCAAATAATTGTTGGATGCTCAAGATAGTATGGTAACGAGTCCAAACCTAGCAGAACCAGTCAGCCCTAATAGTAAGAGTATTTCTTGGAGAGGACACACACTTGGTGCGCCATGGGGCAGTCCTCTGCCACTACCCTCCATTGTTTTCCTCAAACCTATTTTATATGGTGAAGATGTTGGTCTAAGGTACCCTAAAGTAGTCTATTAAGTATATATAACAATTAGGTAGACTTTTAGGTGATTTTTGGAGTGTTTAGAAGATTTTAAAGCACTTTTTAGGTGCAATTTAGTGATATGGCCGAAACTGTTATTGGCTTTCTTAGTGTGTTGCTTAAGATTAAACCATTGAGTAAATCAACACATATAAAACAAACAAAAGAGAGATGGCTGAAAGAAATAAAGATTATCACATGCACATCAATAGAAGTTTGCTTAGAAACAATAGATAAATGGAAAGAACAGCTTGCCTTAAAGAGATGAAGAAGATTAATGTGTTTGCCAAATTAACTGTTCAACACATTCAAAGCCCAAGACGTGGCTACCAATAGATGTAAGCAATGAATCAATAAATCACTTATTTGTTAAGCACTTTAAGAGATATAAAGCATTAAGATTAAAACATGTGCTTAAGAGAGAGATTATGAGCTTGAAACAAAACTAAGCAAGATTCCAATATAAGATTTTAAGTGTGTTGCCCAATGGGCTTAAGATGATGAGATTAGATCTATAACATAAGCAATGAGAACATTAAACCATTAGATCAATCACATCACATCAAAAGTAAAACATTAACACTTATCCTTACATCTTTGGGGTGTTCCTTTCCCAACTAGGTAGGTTATTAATTTATCTTGGCTTAGTTAGATTAAGTGTTCTTTAGATCTTAGTTATTAGGGCAAACAAATGAAAGATGAGCAAAGGAAAAGTAGACTAATAAGAAAACTAATCTACAAACTAATCAAGCAAACCCCACGTCAAGGTTGAGAAGGTGCCCACACCTTCTAAACCTTGCGGCCAAGCTAAAGAAAACTCAAAAAATGAAAGAAAAGCTAGATCTAGCCTACGTCCTACCTACCCACAAGCTTAAAGAAGAGGGGAGGCCGTACCACTTCCCCTCTTACACCTTAAGCTCAAACAAACAAGCAAATAAAAGAAAAAAGTGCACTTTTAGGCTAGAAAAAGACAAGAGGGGGTTAGATATAGCTACCAAACTCTCCCAAGGGGTCTTGAAGTCTTGTGTGTGTCTCTTTGGGGCAGCCAAGAGCCTCCAACCAGATCTGATATACCTGTAAAAACAACAAGCTTTGCTTGCTATGATGGCTACACACAACCAAATAATGTTAAGGAAACCCTTGCCCTTTTGGAGCAAGAAATTTCCACAATACAAGATATAAAATTTTATATGATTTTGACCTATCTAAACCAAGATATGCTAGCTGAAAATGAGATGGATATACATCAAAATATAAGAGAAAGGTAACAGATCTAGATAGTTGGAGTTTGAAAAAGCTTCAAGTGACCCTTCCCTTCTAGAAGGAGTTCCCAATGAAACTTTGGAGATGAACCTGCAATATCCTTTCAAATCCAATCATACAAAAGACAATACGTTGATGTAATGAAATTAAATGACACTTCAATTTAATTCAAACATCAATATATATAGACCAATAGGCATCCGCTCTACCAAGCCTACTTAGATAACACTTTTGCCTAAGATCTAGTGTTGCAAGAAATAAGAAAGAACATTAGACAATATTACGTCCCATGCATAAGAATAATAAGCATACACATTACCCTTCTTGTTGTCCTCCAAAGATTCCAAAATATTATTACCAAAGAAAGTAGTTTTGGAGAGGAATACTCCAAAACCCTAGAGCAAGAATGACAATGAAATAGAATGAAATGATAAGAGAGAGAGGAAAATCAAGTAGCATACCAATAGCTCAAGATATGGTGTGTTGGAGAGGAGAAAAGAGATCCATTTATACTTGGAGAGACAAACCTACCTCTCTTGGATCTAAGCCAAGTGTCCACCACCAAGCAATAGAGTAGATCTCTAGGCTAGGGCACACCTCCTAGGGCTTGCACAATAGATCTAAGGTGTAGAAAAATAGAAAAATTAATTAGATAGATCTAATGGAATGTAGGAAGTGTGGGATTCGTGCCAAGGGATGTGAAGAGACTCAAATAATTTTTTAATAATTATTTGTAGAGTTTCTAGATGAGGGAGGGTGCACCACTCTTGGAGGGCGCACCTCTTGGTATGAAGAAAAGGAGATGAGAGGTGAGGAAAGATTGTAAGGTGTTGGTATCACACAAAGGCTCAAGGAGAAGCATGGGATCCGTGCTAAGGTGAGGTGAAGAGCCTCTCACAATAAAAAACGTAACTTTTATTGGAGAGACAAAAAGGAGGTCATAACTCTCTTGGAGAGTGCTCCCCTTGGTGAAAAATCAACCCAAATGTAAGTATGGGTGAGGTGGAGTGATAAGGATCACTACTAGGGGTGAAAATAATGCTAAATGAAGTGAAAGAATAGGAGAGGAGGCCACACTCAAGTCACAATTAAATTAAAAAAGGAAAATCGTCAATACCCCTAGGGGGGCGCAACTTTTGAGTGTGGAGGTGGGAAAAGGGGTTAAACAAGGTTGAAAAGGGTTGGGAGTCTAAGGTTATGCTTAGGGGGTCTCTCTCTAACCATAATTTCAACATTTCACATCATCTAACTCATTATTACAATTTTTACATCTTTGCCATGTTTAGACTTTAGCAATTAAAATTGTTGTTTTAGACTGACTGACATTCTAGGTGGACTAACCCATGGCTAAAGTTGTCTGACCGAGTTGAAACTTGGTCCATGGATGTAGGGGGTGTTATTCCATTTCTTTTGAGCACAAATACCCCTATCAAAAGTCCAAGGATCCAATTTTTACAATTATTGCTCAAAAATAATTAATTAATTAAATAATTAAACCTCCAAACTTAGGGAAATTTAATTAAAAATTAATTAATTAAAAAAAACTAATCTAGACTTGACGGAATTCCGCCAAACTTTCTATGATGTCTTGCATGGTTATTTACAATGAATTCACTATATAGTTACCAAAACATAAGCCCACTAGAATGTCGTTCACCACTTTGGAGGACATATGTAAAGTGTGAGGGAAAAACTCAAGGGAAATCAGTAAGGCTGAAAAACCCACTGATATCCTGAGGATAAAAAACCCTCGGTGAACGAAACTCTCCCAGTGAATCGATCCCAAGGTAACTGACCTAGACATGACTCATGCAGACCTATTACATTATTAACCCACGCAGGGGTGTGGAAATTCCAAATACAAAAATAAGTGTTGGGCCAAACACAGCCCTGTAGAACCAAAGGTCTTCGACAACATGGGCATCTGGCGATGCATCTCTTCATGGCACATGAGTTGACCACTAGTGCTAAATGGGCGGTCAACAGAACTTTAGTTGGGATTATCGGTGGTAAAACTCAATCGTTATCTAACTTTCTGGCATAGACCAGCCCTTGTGGTTAGTTGAATGATAAGTGATTGGATTCTGGCAGATCACAGTAATTGTAGAACACTGAAATTGAACTATAACATGGACGAATGAAACAGAGAACTGGAGCTGCAATTGTGAAGTCTTTTTTTTTTCTTTTTTTTTTGACAATTTTAAATGCATGATGTGCGTTGGACTTCACTCCTGCTAAACTGGGTGGTCGTCCGCCAAATAGGCCTCTACTTGTCGACCTCTACCATTTTAGCGATCTGGGCTCCATTCAAACATAATCTAGTCCATCATAATCTATTATCTCACCCCACTTGAGATAGTAATCTAGGATTATAAAGTATGGATTCCGAGCACCCAATTCCAAGCACCCAATTGGCCAACGACGAATCCCTCCTAGTTTCAGGTACAAAATATTAGAGTCAAAAGTAAAGGTCAATTGGATTCTGACTGTAGCTTTTATGACGTGTGGTGCTTGTAGCTTGCACCCACCATCAATAATTTCTTTTGGTGGAACAATCAATGCTATATGATCTAGCCCAACTGTTGAATAGATGTGTAATCTCAAATTAATCTGTACAGTCTG
The DNA here is from genome assembly GCA_900067695.1 of Picea abies. Taxonomy (NCBI): domain Eukaryota; kingdom Viridiplantae; phylum Streptophyta; class Pinopsida; order Pinales; family Pinaceae; genus Picea; species Picea abies. Next base: position 16,160 of record CBVK0101877547.1, read on the forward strand.
ATATTTGTATCTAATGTTGATGGTTGTACATTACCCATTAGGAAATATAGAATCTGCTCTAGGCTCTCCCGTGAGGGAGTCAAGCTCAAGTCTCGCTTTGATACTGTTATCGCATAGTTTGTAGAAAGGGTTTAGGTTAGCTTGAGTGAAGGCTTCAAACTGGCGTAACAAGAGCTTCCCCACCCACTGTCACCTCGATGGGGAGCTCTTTCTATTTAGGGGGGAGCTCTTTCTATTTAGGATGGCTGGTCCAAGGGAGACGTCCCTATGTAATCTGGTTTTCTGAAGGGCTAAAGGTTTAATGGATCAAGGTGAGAGTTTCCCTTTCACAGATTACTGCCAAAAATGAGATAGTCAAAAGGAGGTCTTCCACTGAATGGCACCTGTTTGCGAGACAAGACAAATAACTAGAATATGTGCTGCAGTGGTTAGTACTTCAAAATATTAATGACTATCTTTATCATATATATGAGCAATGATTGGATGTAATTGTTGACGAAGTCAATGATTACTAATAAAATATAAATGGATTGTATCACTTCTTCAATAAATGCATAAGAGATATGGCATTCAATGTACACAGTTAAATTCTTGTATTATATCACAATGCAATAAATATCTCAAATCAGCTCATATAAATAATGTTGTTGCGTCACCTATATTGTTGCTGCTATAGATGTGACGTCAAGCATTAATCAATAGGTCAAATTGAAGACAAAAGAGTTGGACGAAAGAAACTTATGGATGCAATCAACTACTCAAAGACTTATCAAATAGATGACAAATGTCACAACGTTTCAGGCTAAATAAGAGTTTCAAACAAATGTGTGATGTCACCTATAATGTTGTTGCATTTAGGTTTAGGGTTAGCTAGCCAAGAAGTGGACGTTTTAGCTAAATCAACCAATGGAAATTCATGAAACCTCTATGGCTATGATAAGATGACTAAGCCGCAATTTTCTATCCAAACACAAGTCTTAAATCAGCAAGACGTCATCATCATTAAGGTTAGTTCTAGCCACTAGGGTTAGACGCTAGGTTAGTTTAGGATTTCAAATTGAAAAGTTTGAAAGAGAGTTTAAGCATAAACAAGCTCAAAAGTGTTTCTAGACTAGTGCCTTGGGTTAATGGAATCAATTGGAGTGAAACTAATGGCTTGGAAAACTTAAACTTAAGGACAAGAGGGTTTTAGGGTTTGATGGTGTTGCTATGACAAGGCCACCAAATCAAAACCCTAAGAAGAGAAGGCTTACTTAGGTGTAGCTAAGGCTAGGCCTAATGCTTCCTCTTCTTTACTTAAGACTCCTTTGGCAAAACGGCTAGCTTACAAACACAAACCTATGGCTGAAAAGTGTTGCTTAGATACAAGGCTTTTCAAAACCCTAGAAGCAAACCCTAGGTGTAAAACAAATTAGGCCTAGGATGCCTTCTTTCTTCAATTTGTGTTCAAAGCTAACTCAAGAAAAGAGATGGCTGGTGCAGCTATGGCTAGGCTAAAACCTTCTCTCATCAAATGGCTATAAGATTTTACCATGGGGACATGAAGCCACAACCTAC
>CBVK0101877577.1:0-21959 GCA_900067695.1 Picea abies
GTGTTATACCACCATTCTGCCAAGGGTAACCATTTGAACCATTGTATTTGTTTATCATAAACAAAGGTAGCCTTCCATAAATTTGTTCACTATATTGGTTTATCCATCATATTGAGGATGATAAGATGAGCTATGAGCCAATTGAGTATGCAAACAAGAAAATAATTTTGTCCAAAAATTTCCAGTGAAGATGGGATCTCTGTCACTTACAATAATCTTTGGGCTTCCATGTAGCTTTTGAACTATCTTCATGAATGCGGTGGAAATTGTATTAGATTTGAAATTATGAGAGAGTTAAAAAAAGTGTGTGTACTTGGTCAGTCTATCAACAATCACCATGATGACACTCTTTCCTTCAAACTTTGGTAACCCTATGATGAAATCCATGGAAACATCCTCCCAGCACTGATTTGGGATGGCTAATGGTTGTAAAATACATGGGGTCTTAATTGTTTCCATATTATTTTTTTGGCAAACCAAACATTCTATCACAAACCTTTGAACATTAGTTTTAAGGCCATCCAAAAAAAAATCCTTCTTGACCCTATGGTAGATTTTAAAAAATCCCAAGTTCCCTCCTACAGGAGAGGTGTGCAATTCCAATAGTACCTTTTGGTTGAGTTGGGATTTCTTACATAAATATAAGTGATATTTGTACCATAGTGAATCATTTTTCCATCTAAATGTATCTAATGCACTAGAATCTTGTTACAACCTTTGAATGAGAGTCCACACGTTTTCATCATTCTTCCATTCATCCCTCACTTCTATTATCCAATTGGGTTGGATGATCAATATAGCATAGAGAAATGCCTTAACATATTCATCATTTCTTGAGAGTGTGTCTACCAAAACATTTTTCTTCCCTTTCTTATAGATGATTTCAAAATCATAGCCCAACATCTTGGTCACCTATTTATGTTGTTCTTCTGAAGATAGTCTTTGTTTCAAGAAGTATTTAAGGCTATCGTGATATTTTTTGAACTTGAAGTGCCTACCTATTAGGTAAGGGCTCCATTTCTTCAATGCATGTAGTATTTCCATCATTTCCTTCTCATAAATGGGTTTGTGTAAGTCCTTTCCCTTGAGTGGACGAATTTCCAAATCAATGGCCCTTCCTTCTTGCATTTGAACAGTACCAATGCCATTTCTCAAGGCATCACATTCCATAATACAGGTTTTTGTGAAGTCTGGTATGGTCAAGATAGGAGCTTTGCACATCACCTCTTTAATTTGTTCAAAATATTGAGTTTCCTCTGGAGTCCATGAAAATTTATCCTTCTTAGTTAATGTCATTAAAGGTGCTGCTATTCTTCCATAGTTCCGAACGAACTTGTGGTAGTAACCTGTCAAACCCAAAAATCCTCTAAGATTCTTCAATGTTTTGGGAATTGGTCAGTCCATGATGGCCTTAATATTGTTAGGGTCTACCTTGAAACCTTCATGAGATACAATATGATCCAAATAATCTACCTCCTTCACCCCAAAGAAACATTTCGATGGTTTGGCATATAGTTGTTTCTTCTTTAGTAGTTGTAGCACCTTGTCAACATGTCGCACATGATCCTCCCAAAACTTGCTATAGATTAGTATATCATCAAAAAATACTAACAAAATATTTCAAAGGAAGGGCTTGAAAATGGAATTCATCAACCCTTGGAATGTGGAAGGTGCAATCGTAAGGCCAAAAGGCATGAACAAAAAATTCATAATGGCCTTCATGAGTTTGGAATGTTGTTCTCGGGATATCTACTTCCTTCATTCTAATCTGATGATACCCTGAATGAAGATCCAACTTTGTGAAATATATTGCTCCATGTAGTTCATCTAACAATTCATCAATGACGTGAATGGGAAACTTATATTTAATAGTGAACTTGTTGAGCTCTTTATAATTTGGACACAAAGGTCAATGAGCCCTCTTTCTTGAGTACCATTACCATTGATGCAGAGTAAGAACTTTGGCTAGGTCTAATAATGCCAGCCTCTAACATTTCTTCAACCATACGCTCAATTTCACTCTTCTGGGCATAAGGGTATCTATAAGGATTGATGTTAGGAGGAACACTCCCAGAAATTAGGTGAATAGCATTATCATGATTTTGAGTGGGTGGAAGACCTTTGGGAATATCATCAAATATTGTGGAATTCTTATCAATGATCCCTTGGATATCTAGGGGAACATATGGCTTAGATGTTTGAACATATAGGGAGAATAATTGCACAATTACACCCTGATTCCGCTTTTTCAATAATTTTTTCATGCCATTAGAGCTTATCACCTTACTAGGTTTCCCTGTGATACCCCTTAACTCAATTTCTTTTTCTTCCAATGAAAATTTCATGAAAAGTTCTTGAAAATTAAAATCCATTGTTCCCAATGATTATAACCATTGGACTCCTACTACGACATCAACACCACCCATGGGTATAGAAATCATTGGAATATTCATTACATATTCCCCCATAGTAAGAATGGTCTTATTGCATTTTCCTGAGAAATTGATAGTTCATCCATCTGCAATCATTACTTGAAACTTTGGCGATGGATATATAAAGCAATTGAGAGCTTTGGATAATTTATAGTGAATGAAATTATGAGTACTACCAGAATCAATTAGGACTATTACCTTTTTCCTTTTGATCTATCCTTCAATCTTGAGGGTTTGAGGAGTGCTAATTCCATTCAATGCATTACATGATATCGTGGGATTCAACTCTTCGGATGAAATAGCTTATATGTTTTCATCTTGATATGGTTCTTGTTCTTTTTCTTCTTCATCGTCACAATCTATGTAGAATAGTTTCTTCTCACCACACTTATGTCCCTTAGTGTACTTGTTTTCACAATTAAAGCATAAACCTTTTTCTTTTCTTTCCTCTAATTGTTTAGGTTTCAACCTTGTAGGTTGAGGTGTTTTAGAAGAAGAAAAATTATTATCTCGATAGATGTTAGGAGTGGTCCTTCTAGTAGCCATATCCATATTTTTACTTTCAACATTTCTTGCCACCTTGAATGCATTCTCCAATGATTTTGGTTCCCAAAGGAGAACCTCATGTTAAATGTTATCCTTTAAATTTCCTATGAATACATCAATTAGGTACTCTTCTAGAATATATGTTACCTTTATATTCAATCTTTGGAAGTTCTCAATGTGCTCCGCAACTAGACCCTTTTGCTTGAGATTTATCAATTGGCTAAAGAAGGCATTGCTCTGTGTATCCTCATAGTGTGCTATCATTTCTTCCATGAAAATTGTCCAAGTGACAAGTGATTTGTGAGAAAACATCCATCGATACCACACAAATTGATTGGGTTCTAAATATAAATAACCAATTCGTACCTTTTGTGTATATGACACATCATGTAGATCAAAGATATACTCCATCTGAAGTATCCATGTGATTGGATCCTTGCTATCAAACTTCCTCATATCGATCTTAGGAAAGTGGTTATTCTTGAACCAAAAGTTGGAGTTTCTCTAGTCTTGATTCATCTTCATTGTGTCCTAATCATGAATTTTATGGGATACATTTTCACTTTCAAGTGGCCTCACTATTAGGAAATTTTCCAATCCTTCCATGATCTCCCTTTTTAAACCATCCATCTTAGTATCCATTATTTCCTCCAACTTAGCTTCAGTTGAATCCATCATCCCTTGTAGTTCATCTTTTGTTACTATCTTATTTTGTAAATCATTTATGTCCCTACGCATTTATTCACCTTCATCAAGAGTCCAAGTAGGACTTTCTGGAGGCTTATTTGGTGTAGTTCCCTTTTTTGGTGGCATGTTGGCCAAGTATCACTTGTAAACCTTGATTTTGAGGTGGTTCTGCTAGATTATCTTTATTCTACTGTATCTCCAAAATTTCAGCCCTTTTGGGTCTAAAAAATTATTTTTGTAGTTATATGATACATCTTCTCTGCAATTCCAGAGGTCTGATCAAAATTGGATGTGCCAAGTGGAAGTTATGGTAACTTCCCCACACCTAGCTAATTTTTGTCCCTTCCAGGAGAGAGTACTTATAAAGTGTTCCAAGAGAACAATATATGATATTTGATTCTGAAAATTGTACCCGAAATATTATAGATTGTCCAATATCCAATTCAATTGGTCTCACTTAATTTGGATACTCACTGAAGAAGATATCAAAGTTTTACTCGGAAGACATGTTTGAGACTAGTTAATATGACTAGTCATATACTCTATCTTACACAGGGCATATATAGAAAAGTAGGATGACCTAGATGTTGAAATGTGTATCACATATACCTTGATAATTTATATGAATATCCTCTGGGTTTCCAGTTCTAAAACGTTACATAAAAAAAATTATAGCGAATATTCCACAATGTCTAAATCCAGGATGATTCCAGAACCCTATCTTACACAGGCCATATCTCTGAAATTAAAAGGCTTCAAGAGATTAAATTTCAACCCCACGTACCTTGATCCATCTAATAAATATCCTCCAAGGGGTTCCTTCTAAAACGTCATAGAAAAAAAAATATAGTGAAAATTACAAGGTGTCTCAAATGCAGCACTGAAACCCCAAGACCTTGAGCTCTAAATCCAAATGTTAAGAACCAAATATCAAAATAGCATAAAAAAACCTCAGAATAAGTACTCAAAGCCTTGAAAATGAGATAATTTCAGATAATAAGCCTCTTCAAGGGGGAAACCTCCTTATACACCACATAAAATTCCAAACAAGATGATTCCAAATGAAAATGTCTCCTTGGTATATATAAGATACTATGAGGTACAATTATAACTAATGAACCCAAGCCGACATAAATAAAATAATATTACTAATGTAATATGCCCCAATTAAGGGGTAATGTACCACTATTTAGGGCTTAACAAACAAATATTAACCCTAACTTCATGGAACATGAATCCACTGATCATATTGTGGATACATAGGTCAAGGGAACTCACCAGCAGATGATCCATCTTTATCAGGTCATCAAAGCAGGGCATCTCCGACACCAAGGCAAGTGGCTCACAAGGGGCCAAATTCAACAAAAATTCCCTCATATGATGGGGGAACTCAATGCAATGGAAACCATTGCTTCCTAATGGGGGAGGATTGATCTAGGAGGATCTCAATGTCCACCCACCATTTCCAACTGGCTCAAAACTGGTTTTTGGAAAATTACTATTTTTAGCAATTTTTTGGGTACCAAACTTCCAGGGCCATTTTGAGGGCCTAAACGATGTTTTTTCATGGCCAAGCACCTTGGAGACAAGAAAAGGCTCTAAGTGATCCCTCTAAATGAATCTCCTCACCAATACCTTTCCAATGATTTATCTGTTATAGGTGAATCCTCATGTGGACAAGTGGATTCCCTCTTGGTCTATAGAATCCTAAGGCCAAGACATAAAAGTGCTTAACATGGACACTGACATCTTTTTAGATCTAATCAAGATAATATACAAAGGAGAAGAAGAAATATATGTACCTTATTAATGATGTTTGTCCTTGCAAAGTCCAGGATGAGCTTTGATCTTGAGCTCCCTGATAGGTCCTGTAGAACAAACAAAGATACAATGGACTTCCTACTCTACTAAAATTAGCTCAAATATAGATCCATCTACTGAAGAAAAATTCATGCAGAATGAGCATAAATTTGAAAGAAACAGGCCAAGCATTGATGTATTGATAAGAATAACTAAAAGTAATTACAATCCTTTGATGAAGGTGCAACAACTTCTTCTAGTTCTCCTTGTCCAACCCCTTTTCTCAAGTAATCTACATTGATTGCTTTGATGAAATATCACTCATGAGATCATAAGTTTCATATCTTCAATATTTTCTGTCAATACCACTTATAGGATCATAAGTTTGATATCAATCTCTAGTCTCCACCTCTCCTTTCACCATGAGGATGCCTCCTTATATAACCTTGGAGAGGCCCAAACACTTGATAGATATTTGGGATAAGTTGAGGATTATTCTCCTTCAGTTGAGGATCTTCTCTAAGATAATGCGTTGACCTAAGATTCGAACCCAACTACCTTCATATATTGAGTGGATTGTCCCCTGATTTCCTCCAACAAACCAAAATTTGCCCAAAACAGGGTAGCGCTCCCCCAAAAGGGTACATAGAGAATTTGAACGCTCCCCAAAAGAGGCCCAGGGAGTGCTATCACTCCCTGACAATGGGTAGGGGAGCACTGCCCTCCAAAATCCATTTTTGAGTGGTTTTTCCAGTGGCAAAAGGCTTGTACTCCTTGTCAATTGATTTCTCTTCTTCAAAACTAGTCTTTGAGGTGTCTTAAGTGTCCTTGTGATTTCATTAGAGGCACGACATAAGAAATATGGAAGTATGATGTTTGTGACACTTGCGACACTTGTGGTAAATATGCGACACTTGTGGACAAGATGCAGCACTTACAACACTTGTAATGATGACACTTGCGACACTATTGAAGTGAGTAATTTTGATGTGTAACAGATTGCCCCCCAAAGTGCGAAGTCAGAAGACGATGATGACTAAAGTACTTTGTAGAATTTTTTTAGCAAGGGTATGGATGCAGAGAGACCGGAAAAATATGAACACAACCATCAAACAAATATTATGACATGTTTCAAACCCAAGGTAGGCATACCTATGCTTGAGTGATAAAGACTTTTTAGGTATGGCCGCCATAAAATACACTACGGATCCATAATTATATTGATAAAAGGTATAGCGATTGAAGATACAATGTGGATCTATACACCTATGACCTGAAATGATCATAGCCATGAAGAATACATAGTGTATCTACAAGATGACAAGACATAGCCACAACCAATACAAAGTGGATCTATGTAATAGTATATGTGTCATAGTTCAAAGGAACTCCTTCGCAACCTAGGAAAAGTATACATAAGAGTGAAAACTCAACCCAGGGTCTTCTTACCAATCCTGATGTAGTACAAATCTAACCATTTGAATAGATGTCATGATGTCAAACATGGTAGAAACCACTTGATTATCGGTCAATGAGGTAAACCGTTAACAAGTGCGAGGGAGATCAGCATTGATGTCAATGATTCCCAAGGTACTCTAGTACATTCCGACAAATGTGAATAGATGAGCTAAAGTCAAACATCTGTGGAATCATCTGATCATAGGTCAATGATGTAAACCTACTATTGGACATGAGGAGGCCTTCGATTGAGGCATGCAGGTCCCAAGGTACTAACTGGTTTCTAAGTCTAGTTCCTGGATAATGTGTTGAAGTTGACATGAATAGACTCATCGAAGGAGTGCCTTGATGTATCCCCCATCAATGAAATGAAACTGACATAGAGATGTAATTGGTAGATCAAATGAACATGGACTAACACAGGTATTGAAACAAGATATTTTTGATGGTTGAATCTCGAGGAAGATACTTCCCTTGAACACTAAGGAACAATAGTAGAAACGTGACATGGACCAAAACTTGATTATGCAGTGGATGATGTGACTTTCCTCAGGTGACCCAAAGGAGTAAAAGAAACTCAGAGGATTGGCTCAGTGCATAGGTTCAGCGGATAAAAATTCATGCAAAGACAAAGTGTCGTGTTCAAGGGCAACCGTAAGAGTTACTGGTAGTGTTCTAAAAAACTGCTTGGCTTGTTTCTTTCAATTTCCCCCCCATCCAGATAGATGAGTACCTATTTTTAATTTAACGAGCTCGAGGAGGGCAACACATGCTCGATATAACTCACCTTTGGTAAGTTCCTTTTCTTTTTTTTAACAAACTAGAAGAAGTAAGGGTTCGGTCCCATATGGGCCCTTCCATGTATGATTGTTTAATGAGTCTAGAGAAGGTAAACTCAATGATTTTTCATATTTAAATATTCTGAAAAGAACTTAAAGATGACTCCAGTGTTGTCCTTTTTCATAATGTTAGTCTCACGAGGCCGAAAAAGGGATAAATTATCACTCGAAAGACACCCTTTCAAACCTTTTAACGAGTGGTAAAGGAAGCAAGATCACTCAACAATATTTTCATGTTTAGAGAGTCTAAAAAGAGATTAAAGATGACTCCAATGGGTTCCTTTTTCGTATATCCATGTGAGTCCCAAAAAGTGATAAAATTCTACTCGGTTACTTTCTCATGTTTTTTTGAGCACGAGAAAGAACAAAGACTAATATCGGTAGGCCCCCAACTTGAAAGCTAGTGGCTTAACTCTAGAATGATCATCAAAGGCTAGAGACATGCCCTCCAAGATTCAATTCATTCACCGACTTTGAGGTTGTCACCAATTTATCTACTAGATGGAGAAAAAGGATAAGAGTGGATGAAAACAAGGTTCAAGAGAGATGATTGTTTCATCTTTTAACAATCTTGACACAGAAAAAGAACTATGCTCAAAGCTTCTGTTTCATTTTTTAACGAGCTTGCTAAAGAGAGGAGAAACTATGCTCATGACCTCTGTTTCATTTTTTAACGAGCTTGCTATAGAGAAGAGAAACTATGCTCGTGGACTCTCTTTGATCATGGCTTCCAAGATAATAATGCTCTAGAAGGACACTATGTCAAGGGACAAAACTCGGTCATGGCTTCCAAGAGATATTCATTGGATGGGAGAAAATCACTCTGGAAGGAACACATGTCGAGGATTGTGATAGGGGTAAGGATATCAGGCTCCAATAGCCCTACCGAAGAGATTACCATGTCAACTACTAGATCCAAATCATCGGAAGTTGAAGTCATGGGAGACAACGGAAAATCAACATCAGGAGGGAAGATAGAGTGTATATCTCCCCGAATTTCTTCACGAGGGGGAAGAAAAGAAGGTCAATGATGGTTATCAACCTGAGGTAGCTTGTCAATGCTCATCATTTCCCTAATAGATTCATTAGAGGGAAAAATTGGGGAAATGTAGTCGATCGCAGATGATAAGGAATTGAACCATGATGGCATCGAGTAACTGTCGGGTGCCAATAGATGTTGGTCATCCAAAGACGGAGAAGCGGATTGGACAAAAACATATGATGTTTTGGCTAGACCAAGTGGCATGGTGTCACCTAGTGCATCGAATTTCAAGGAACTAGGTACAATCCAAGGGTCATATGATTCCAAGGATTGATAAGCCATGGTTGAAATCATATCGATGGTGGCAATATGATGTGTAGTCGGTGGAAGTGGTGTAGGGAAGGTAACCATAAGGCTAGAATCTTTTAATAAGCCAACACCAACGCTTTCATACGTGATCTTGTGATCTCCCAAGAATGGAATATTGTTGTTAGCAGGACCTCGAGCGTCGGGTGTATAGAAATCTAACTGATCGACAGTGACAACTTTTCCTTGATGAGGGAATTGTACACATCGAAACACCGATGAGGCAATGACAGTCATAGCATAAAACCAACTTCTTCCAAGTAATAAGTTGTAATCAAGGGGAGCATCGACCACCTCGACATCAACAGTGATGGTTTTTCCACCCAGCTAGATGGGTAGGGACTGTAAAATCCCATGGGGATGAAAACCTCTCCCATCGAATGCGTGTAACATCATTGGGGATTTGTTAAGTGTGGGTGATTTAAAATTTTTCCAACATGCTAAAGACATGACACAAGTTGAGGCTCCCTCATCTAGAATAGTTTGGTGGATTTGTTGATTGTGAACAACAACATCAACTTGGAAAGCAAGTTGGTGGGAGAGTTGATATGTATAATTGTCTAGGTTAAAAATGATATGGTTGGATGACTCAGGATCAACATCGCCAATAGAAACCAAGATCATTCTACATTGACTGGGCTAGTGTTGTAGAACTTCTAACGCAGACATAGAACACGATGCTTGAGCCAAATATTCAACAATGTTGTAGTTCTGGGTGGCACATGAACTAGGGTTAAAGGTAGATTTATGGATAGTTCTCTTAGGAGGGTGTAATATAGAGTCAAACGAAGGTTTCTCAATCTGAAGTGGTCCAGATGGAGGATTAACTGATGGAGGACTAACGGAGGATGGTGATGGATCTGGTAAAGTATCGATATTGTTAGTGACTTTTCCTTTGTTAGGTTTAACCAGCGTGTCATGTGTCTTAGAGCGAGTGGTCAAATTAATCCCATTAAACATATAAATATGGGCACTTGTCGAGGCCTCATCACAAGGATGGATAGAACTGCCCCCAGGAGAGGGGGTTTGAGAAACCATGGATTGTTGTTGTGGAAAAGGTTGAGAAAGAACAACGAGTTGTGAATGTCCCTCGAAAAGTTTGGCCACTTCATCGCGATGTGGACAGTCTCGAGTGTAGTGATCGTCACCACAAATTATACATGGGAATTTCAGTTTTTTCTATGGTTACTTTTCAGTAGTACGTGTTTGAGCTTGATTTTTTGGTTGTTCATTGTTATTAGTATTATTTTATTATTTTTTGCTTTCTTTTTACCTCTGGATTGTTGTGAAGGGGTAGATTGAATTGAATTCACCTCACAGATTTGCGTTTGGGGGTAGGTAGAGGAGAGTGTGGTCGATTGGGAAGTAGATTGATTTTTGACAGAACCGATAACACCGTTCGCATGAGATGAGGATGATGGCTTGGATGGATCGGTATTATCTCAAGCAACATTCGAAAGAAACTCATACAAAGTACCATATTGTGAATAAACCAAATCTAAGTACTGAGCCTGAGCAATGGTTTCTTCCTCGGTGACTGCGCCACCCATAGCAACATGACGAGGGATTGGGGGTAGAAGTGATTTAGTAAACCACTCTACCAATAATAGGTCAGGAATGATTTCTTTGATCATCCTTCGTCATCATCTCCACACATAAATATGATCAGAGATATGCATGGAGTTAGTTTCATGAAGGGAGGTCAAGAGTTCAGTACCCGTCTCGTAGCGAATAGGTAGTTGAAAATGCATGAGGAAAGACATGGCAAGGGAGTTGAAATCATGAAAAGAAGTATGTGGTAGTTCAATATACCACTTTGTTGCAGAGCCCGTAAGTGTTCGTTGGAAAAGACACAAATGTATAGAATCATCCATGAGGGAGTTTGATGAACACCACAAATGGAAGGTCATCACATGGTTATTTGGATCTTCTCCAGATTTTCTGTCAAATTTTGGAAGATCAGAAGGAAGTTTAGCTAGAATAACTAGCAAAACCGATGAATGAAAAATGGGATCATTGGTTAACCGAGATAAGTCTGGAAGATCCAAAGTCACAAGGAAAGGTAGTTGTCGGTTAACTTGCGTATGATACTGGTGTGGCATACGAACACCAGTAGGACCATAAACTGGGTTAGGTGGATAATTGTAACCAATAGGTCCTCCTACATACGATTGTTTTTGGCCAGGATAAGAAGTATTCAATGATGGCTGAGAAACATTTGCATAACCCGGTGGGTTCTGAGCATTATAAGCTAGGTGATTTGCTTGCCCATAATGAGGATAAACATGTTTCCCTTGAGGAGGGTAATAAGTAGATCCTAGAGGTGGATACACATTAGGGGGAGGATAAACATTAGACCCTTTGGGAGGATAAGTTTGTTGTCCTTGAGGATTCCAGGTGGGGTTTGGGACGCCCGAATAAGGTTGTCCATAAGATGGTCCGGAAGGAACAGGATTTAATACTCATCCTTGTGGTTTATGATATGAGTGCCCCCCAATGTGGGTTTGGGTAAATGTGCCTCCTAAAGATACTCCCTAGCATTGTGAAGGGTTTCCAACAAATGAAGGTTTCCCCCCTTCCAGTGGTGGATTAACGACCGGGGTATGACTGGCAAAGGGAGGTTTCCCTTCGGGAAGAACATGAAAAGAGGGTTGTCCCCCGAAAGGTGTAGGCCCACCATAGGATGGTGGTATTCTAGGAGGGGTAGGTCTGCTAGATGGTGGTTTCCCTCCAATTGGTTGTATTTGGATGGCAAGGGTCTGCATTCTCTGGTGCAAATATGTCCCAGAAAGATCATGTGGAACATGTGTAGTTGTAGAGTGAAAGTTTGTAAAAGTGGGGGTAGGGATCGAAGTGCCTTGGGAATGAGTAGAGGTGATGAGTCTAGCATTAGCATGGATTTGTGTTGACATAATAGTACGTTTAATGACCTGATCGAGGGGGTGATTCATAGTTTGACCGGATGGTCCAGTTTCAACAGGAGGGTCATGAGGATTAAAGGGTTGTCGAATGGATTCAAAATGCTCATAGAGATTGTGTCCTGATGAAGTCCTCCATACAGAATGAGCAGGTGTGGGATTTGTATCTACTAAAGTGGTAGGATGAACATGAGTCCTATACTCATCACCAAAGATTGGTTCTGTGGATCCCATATATGTTTCAGTAAATGCTCTCTCAGGTAACTGTGGGACCTCTTCATCTATAACGTTCCCAAGGGAGTCTAAATGAAGCAAAAGTGGTTCAAGAGAGGTGGTCGTTATAGATGCAGTGTGAGGAGTGGGATTCTCAACTATAACCAAAGTGCCTTCTTGATTGTCTAACGGAGGAGAAATAACACTCCCAGTGTTAGATTGATTTTCTACCTCTCCACGGTAGTTGTCTTCTGGAGGGTTAGGAGGTAAGGGTTGGTAGCCTTCCGAGGGTATCCCTTGCATCCTACACGATCGACAAAGACCTTTATTGTCTATAGTCTCAATTTTGGAGAATAATAGCACACGTTGAAAATCTAGGGCCAACTAACGAAAATAAACAACATACTCTAATAAAATCTAGGAATCAAAACCAAGCAAACAAAACTTCTCTCGATGATTGTACTAGTTGGTGATGAAATCCAACGTCGCGTGATCAAGTTGAGAAGGTGCTAGGATATGGTGGAACAGTTACAATGGCGACTTGCTTAATGGACTTTCACCTTGGTGCAAGCTTCCACGCAGTAATTGTGGATTTACCCTCCAAGGAGCCCGAGTGAGTTTGACCAATGTCTGTTCCAGGTACAATGAAACTTCCCTTCACCGTCATTGTTATAGCAAGATTTGCCTCACCATTTCTATCTTACATAGAGGGCCTTTTTCCATTTCCCTATGCAGACTTATCAACCCCCTTTTGATAAATCCAGAGCCAAAAATATATATTTTTCCACATATACTCTCCCTAACTGCTTTGCAAGATGTGTATACACTTGTTGCTCCACTACAACTTGCGTATATCGGGATTTGTGCCAGAAAATACAAAATGAGGTCAGGTTTCCATGTCACAATAGAAGATATCTGATCTTTGGCCTTCCATATACTGCAAAAATTCTAACTTGACCCTTCAATTGCACTCTGGAAGCTATAAGATCACAATTTCGAGCTATGGAAAAAGAGGAGAAAACATTCAACTTTGAGAGAAAATTTACTCTGGAGAAATTACTTCATATTGAGTCTGCATCCCTTTGTCCCTCAAGTCTGAACACAGTGTTCATCCCCCAAGCTCTTTCCTTATTGTCGAGAGGACCTCATTACCTCTTTTCTATGAGCTTTCCTTTGGTGGAGGATTGAAGTGGTGGAGACCCAGTTGGAAGGAACTTGGTTTCTTGGTTTCAAACTGTGCCGACATGGAAGTCTGTAACGTTGATACTTCTGTTGATCAATTATTAATAGAAATACTCCTTTCTCATCCTATCAATATCTTGCAAATATATGATTATTATCCATGGGCATGTTTTTACTGTTTATTAATGGATTGTGCTATCTGATGTGCTAACTCATTTTATATATTGTCACTATATACTTGCATCACTTGTTTGTTGAGAACTTCTTGCAAGTGTAAAGCTTTGGGTCAAAGTTCTCAATGGTGGAATGAAATCAAATGATTGGATCGAGGTAGGTTTCTTCCTCGTATTACACATTAGTTTATATAGCACATGTTGGAATTGAGTTGATTTCTGCATTCATACCTATCTATTGTGGTTTACCCTTGGCCATAGAAAGTTTTTCCCTTGTAACAGAAATGGAAACCATACTGGGGAGAGATCTTCCTTCTAAGGGTTGAAGTACATTTTTCTTCTTACCTTGATCTTTTTCCTTTGTGTTTCTTGTTGTATCACTACTGGACAGTTTTTGTTCACTCTGGGTCTGAGTTTTCAGCCTTTTACCCTTTCCTGGCCTTGTTTTAAAGCATATACGCCCTTTTTTCCTTGACAGTTGTGTATACACGCTTGTTGCCTCACTGCAAGAGGCTTATATACGTCCTTTTCTCTTGAATAGCCATGTATACCACTTCCCCTTGCTTGCTTGCTTGGTTTAGTGACTGTTGGGTAGGTTTTGAGGATCACTGAGCCTTCTTAGGTCTCTGTGGTGCCTGTTGAGATTATCTGGGATGAAAGGAAACCTGTTTGGAGTTGAATTTTTGGGCGGCGTCTTTCTCTTTGTTTTTCGTTTTTGATTTGTCCTTGGTAGTTGGAATGTCTGCTTAGCTACCTGGTATTTTGCTCAAGTGATTTCTTTTATACACAGTAGAAGTTATGTATCAAGTCGCTTATCATTGCATGCATTTTGTTTTTCATACATTGAAAATACAAAAAAAATAGGTATTTTGCATTGGTTGGTATTTTTGTCTTGGAACCCTTATCATTATCTTAGCACATTTAGCGAAAGATTGCATTTTACTTCTGAGTTGCAGAGTTAAAATTGAAGATTGCACTGTTTTTATTTAGCATACCATTCACTAAAAAGTTAAAGTTAGGCTTTGCATTATATCTATTTTTATTTTCATGCAAAGTCATAACACCATGAGTTTCATTTCCATACCTTTTTGAGTAATCACGACCAATAAAATTTATGATTTAAACTAAAATTGATTAGTAACAATTTTATTATTTAGGGTGCACAAACTAGCCTAAGATTTAGTGCCTTGGAATAGGATTTTGTGAGCAAAACTTCTCCAAGGAAATTAAATCAACATATGTGTCTGAGATAGGGAGTTGAGAAATCCATTGTATAATTGGTAATATCAAGAGGCTCCACTCACACCGAAGTTAAGCATAAGGTCACGTGAAGTTTGTTGAAGGGATAACCCCTGGATACTCACCTAGCATCAGAGATATTTCTGTAGATTTATTCGTATTTGGGGATCCTTCTAGTAACCATACCTCTATGAGAGGTTGTACTTTCAAGGTTTCAGGCTTTGCTACCCTGCCCATACGGTAATCCAGACTTATGATTGTTTGCCTATGCATCATTTATACAGTGGTTGATTAGTTGCTTGACTTAGGTTTCTCATAGGTTACTTGCAGGGGTTATTCTGCTTGTATCCTGAGTCAGATAGGGGTCGGACAACACACAACCTTTATGGAAGATTACCTCTCCGGGGGGATCTGACCGACTGGTTGTTAAGCCTACGAGGGCCCTTATAACTGATTATGTTACCTCCAAACTTTAGAAGGGAGTCTCAGGTCCCTCCTGGATGAGGCATACCTTCTTTAGCGAGGGAGGCCACTCAACCACTTTAGCCCGTTTGCATGCATATTGGCCGTTTGACTTTTTGGTATGCTCTTTGATTACTAGTTGGCCTTAGGAGTCTATAATGAGTCTTCATTATCATGGAAAATGGAGTTCCTTTTGCTCCCTCATTTACTAATACCCCCCCCCCATGATGTCCACTCATTTCATGGGGATGGATCCTTCCACTTCGCATTATGGTATGAAAAATTATAATAATGTCCATGCCTTGGGTCTCTAATCATTTTTCTCATGGTATGCTTGATATGTATTCACACTTGCCATCCTCTGTCTCACCTCCTTATGTGAATACAAGTTTTGGGTCTGGGGGCATGATGCCTCCTTCTTATCCCTCTCCGTTTGGTAAGAGTCATATCCTTCAAACACCTCTTACGGTAAGAGGTTGGAATCTTCCTTCCTATGAATCCACTATGCGAGAATCAAGTGCCCAATTAAGCAATCATTCTACTTGTTACACTCCATCCACTTATCCTTCTTCTGCTATGTCAGTTCCTACAAACACTTTTCCCATGGAGGACCTTCGTCTTCCCTCTACTGTTTCATCTAGGGGAGATTATTTTTATAGTATGGGAAACCCCCCTCATGAATTTCCTTCCATCTGGGGGCAACATATATCCTCACATGAGTAACCCTTGTCATGTCGCTTTCTCTTCGCAAGCGGCTTCCTCGGTGTCGATGCCCTTGCAACCCTTTATGAATCAGTATGGAGGAGGATACTATCCTTTTGGATAGGGACAGGGTGTAAACCAGGATCCTTCCTGGTATACAATTTCTCAAAACCAATCTTTCCTTGGACCTTGGTATCAAATGCCACAATTCACCACCGCCATAAGTCCAGTCACTACCTGTCATACTGGCATTATATCACCAACCGTTTCTAGTCATGTTGGAGATTGGTCGACAACCTCTACAAGTCATGTTGAAGACCTTCAACCAGCTGCTACAAGTCATGTTGGGGGAACAAGTCTAGTCACTGTGTGTCATACTGGCATTATATCACCAGCCTTTGCTAGTGATGTTGGAGATTGGTCAACAACCTTTGCAAGTCATGTTGAAGACCTGCTACTAGCCACTACAAGTCATGCTAGGGGCACATGTCCGGTCACTGCTAGTCATGGTACACATCCATCACCAACCTCTGGTAGTCACGTTGGGGATTCATCACCAACCTCTTCTAGTCATGTTGGGGATTCATCACCAACCTCTGCTAGTCATGTTGGGGATTCATTCATCACCAACCTATGCTAGTCATGTTGGGGATTCATCACCAACCTCTGCTAGTCATAATGAATATTTTCTACTAGCCTCTACAAGTCATGCTGGGAGCATGTCACCAGCAACTACAAGTCATGATGGGGGCATTCATATGATTGAGAAGTCTAGACATCTTAGCCGTAAGCCTAGATTCCTTTGCAGGACTTGTGAAGGAAGCCACCTTACTCATTTGTGTCCTTTTACTGTTGGAATACTAGAAGCGTGGGGCTCACCTAAAGGCCCTTCAGCTTCTGAGGCATCTATGTTTTCACAACACTATGTTCCTTCTTTGGTTGATACAACAATCATGTCGATGCAATCTTCGGCTGAAACCTCTTTTCCTTCAGGGGTTGATGCATCCTTTGACCTTGTTGTCTCACATCCCATTCAACCTGTGGTCATGTCGATGCAATCTTCCACTGACACCTCTCCTATGTTTGGGGGTGATGCATCTCTTGACCTTGTTGTCTCGCATCTTTCTTAACCAACGATCGTGTCGATGCTATCTTCGATCGACAACACTCCTATTTTTTGGGGTGATGCACCTCTTGACCTTGTTGTATCGCATCCTATTCAGCCAATGGTTGAGGAATCGATCATATCGATGCAATATTTGATCGAACCCACTCTTCTCTTAGAGAGTGACAAGTCTAAGGAAGTGGTCGCGCCAATGAAATTTTTGGTCTATCCCACTCTTCTGGTTCTGGTTCTGTACCTTCTATGCCATGTCCTTATCATTTCTATCACTTCACCTTCTGAACAAGAGAGAGTTTTACTCTTCCCGAGTTCTCTCCATCCAAGTACTAACGAGGTTCCCTTTGATTGGGATGGTCTTGTGGTACATCCAATGCCTCTGCCTATGTCTTTTCCAAGAAGAGACATTATCCGGTATAACACGGAGACGATAACCTCCATTAGCACTTTTCCATCCTCAACTTGGAGAGATTTGGGTCTTCCCGAGCTTGTGTCGATTCTTCGTAAGATACTGACATTCCACAGAAGGTCTGCATGGGAGCCTTGGCCTCCCCTGTGACTTTCCACCTAGAATCTCCCAACGAGTCCAAGTTAATACCTTTTATGACTCGTTCAAAAAGTGAAAAGATTGTCGAGCGATTTGTTCCTTTCACGCTCGTTAATTTGGATTTTAAAGGTCACGAGTCTTAGTTAAGCTATTTTCTGACTCGTTATTAAAAATTGAAATGATCGTCGAATGATTTTTCCCTTTCACACTTGTTAAAATTAGATTTGAAAGATCATGAGTCTTAGTTAAGCTATTTTCCAACTCACTATAAAAAATGGAAAAGATCGTCGAGTGAACTTGTCTTTTTCACACTCATAAATTGGATTTGAAAAGACATCTATTTGGTACAAGTTTACCCCTTTTTCACACCAAGTAGACTAAAATATATAAAAAAGGACATTTTTTGGCATTAAATTGTGATTGGATCTCATGCCCTTGCTTGCAGTATTGAGCCTTTAGCTGGTTCTCGCTTTGCATTATAAACCATGGCCCAAGCAGTTTGCATCCTCAACCAAGCAGAGCCTTGTTTATATCCTTCACAATTTGACACCCCATACCCTGGAGGGAACATCACCCTGAGTGTCCATCTCCCACATGCATTTCCTTGCATTAAGCATAGGTACAATCCATTGCTGGAACTAGTTTTGCTTACTTGCGACACTCATTCCCTCCTCTGTATCATAGCATTCACTTGTTATGAAAAAATGAAAAATGACGGGTGGGAAGGGAGTAATATATTGTAATTGGAAGAAGTTGTGTCACCTTTGAACAGAGAACAAATTTATTGAGTGCTTGCATCATCATAATTTTGGGATTAGCATGGCCTTAGGAAGCTAATCTCGTTACAAAGTTTTCTCTACCGACTGCTTAATATTCTAGTCACTATAGATAACATTAAGGATGTCTCCTGCATCTAGTTGTCACATCATTAAGTCTATGCTGCTGGAGTCCACTGTATGTCTCATGCTCTTGTTCAAAGGAAGTCTATCAACCTGTGTTGGCCACTCCTCATAAATCTTGACTTTGCATGTCGGCCATACCCTCAGTTTGTCTCAGAATCACATGATACTTTGGTCTTATGATGCACCCTAGCCCTACTTTCATCATTGGTAGGTCACATTGAACCCAACAATTGACATTTCATCATGGGTCATTGACTAGATGGTTTCCCTTGTGTTCGATGGCAAGACATCTATTCACACTTTGGGATTCGTACAATGCCTTGGATGCCATTAGCCTTATTGGTGGTTTCCTCGCCTTTGTCAATAGTTTTCTTCATTGGCTGCTATTCATAGGGTATTTTTCATGTACCACTTGCATTAGGCACACACGAAATATGCATAGGTTCATTAGTTTGTGAACATGTTCTTCGTCCGATCTCCACCAAATCATGAAGCTCCTACTTGTTCCTCGTGTTGACTGATGAGAGATGCCTTAATGCTCTCTTTTCAGTGGGTATCTTTCAATCAACTTCATCTCATGTATTCTGGATATGAGACCTAGAGTTTTATGAGTACCTTGAGGCTTGCAGTCATTAGTGGCAGGCTCTCTTGCCATTGACAGATGGGAATACATCAATGTCTCCTGATCAATGGATCTATCAAGTGTTCAACACCAGCTCCTTTATTCACATTTGTAGAGATGTACTCGGTGCCTTGATACCTACTTTCATCATTGGTAGGTTGTCTCACATTTGTTAATAGTATACCTCAATGACCGGTAATCAAACGATGTCTCATCATGTTCAACCTCAACTCATTTATTCACATGATGTAGACTTGCACCATTGGTGGATTGTAATAAAGACTTCAAGACATCACTTTGTAGACACAACTTTATTGAGCTATTGTTTCCATTTCATTGGACCAGTACCTATTTGACTTCAGTGATCATGGGAGATTAGATTATACTCCATGGTATACAGATATCTTCAAATTGATTTTGGGACTGGTTTCACTGGGCCTTGTTCGTGACTATGACAGCTATTGGCATGTAACCGCATTTATACTTGCCTACTCATGACCATAAACACTTGTTGGTATATTTTCCACATGGATCTGCATTGTATTCTTGGCAGCCATGTATGCAAAGTCAATACATAATGTAAATGAGCAATTGAGTTCGTCCAGATGGTTCTCTACCACTCCACTTCTGGGTTATTTATAATGTATTTCGGCCATCGCAGATACTCCTCTAATCTCACACATTAGGGGGCATTTGTTATAGAAATATTTTCCTCACCATTGTTATCTTGCACAGAGGGTTTTTTCCCATTTCCCTATGCATACTTATCAACCCCCTTTTGATAAATCCAGAGCCAAAAATACATATTTTTCCACATATGCACTCCCTAACTGCTTTGCAAGATTCTTATATGATTGTTGCTCCACTACAGCTCGCATATGTCGGGATTTGTGCCAGAAAATACAAAATGAGGTCGGGTTTCCATGTCACGACAGAAGATCTTTGATATTTGGCCTTCCATATACTAGAAATGTTCTGACTCAGCCCTTCAGTTGCATTCTAGAGGTTATAAGAGCACAATTTCGAGCTATGGAAAAAGAGGAGAAAGAATTCAACTTTGAGAGCCAAGTTACTCTGGAGAAATTACTTCATATTGAGTCTGCATCCGTTTGTCCTTCAAGTCTGAACATAGTGTTCAACCCCCAAGCTCTTTCCTTATTGTCGAGAGGGCCTCATTACCTCTTTCCCATGAGCTCGCCTTTGGTGGAGGATTGAAGTGGTGGAGACCCAGTTGGAAGGAACTTGGTTTCTTGGTTTCGAACCATGCCGACACATAAGTATGTAATGTTGATACTTCTATTGATCAATTATTAATAGAAATACTCCTTTCCCTTCCTATCAATATCTTGCAAATATATGATTATTATCCATGGGCATGTTTGTAATGTTTATTAATGGATTGCGCTATCTGATGTGCTAACTCATTTTATATATTGTCATTATATACTTCCATCACTTGTTTGTTGAGAACTTCTTGCAGGTGTAAAGCTTTGGGTCAAAGTGCTCAATGGTGGAAAGACATCAAATGATTGGATCAAGGTAGGATTCTTCCTTGTATTTCACATTAGTTTATATAGCACATGTTGGAATTGAGTTGATTTCTAGAGTCATACCTATCTGTTATGGTTTACCCTTGGCCATAGAGAGTTTTTCCCTTGTAACAGAAATGGCGACCATACTGGGGAGAGATCTTCCTTCTAAGGGTTGAAGTACATTTTTATTCTTACCTTTCTCTTTTTCCTTTGTGTTTCTTGTCGTATCACTACTGTACAGATTTTGTTCACTCTGGGTCTGAGTTTTCAGCCTTTTACCCTTGCTTGGCCTTGTTTTAAAGCATATACACCCTTTTTCCCTTGACAGTTACGTATACACACTTGCTGTCTCACTGCAAGAGGTGTATATATGCCCTTTTCTCTTGAAAAGTCACGTATACCACTTCCCCTTGCTTGCTTGCTTGGTTTAGTGACTGTTGGGTAGGTTTTGAGGATCACTGAACCTTCTTACGTCTATGTGGTGCCTATTGAGATTATCTAGGATGACAGGAAACTTGTTTGGAGTTGAATTTTTGGGCGACATCTTTCTCTTTGTTTTCCGTTTTTTATTTGTCCTTGGTAGTTGGGTTGTCTACTTAGCTACTTGGTATTATGCTCGAGTGATTGCTTTTATACAAAGTAGAAGTGATATATCAAGTCGTTTATCATTCCATGCATTTTCTTTTTAATACATTGAAAATACAAAAAAAATAGGTATTTTGCATTGGTTGGTATTTTTGTATTGGAACCCTTATCATTATCTAAGCACATTTAGCGAAAGATTGCATTTTACTTGTGAGTTGCAGTGTTAAAATTGAAGATTGCACTATTTTTATTTAGCATATCATTCACTGAAAAGTTAAAGTTAGGCTTTGCATTATATCTATTTTTATTTTCATGCAAAGTCATAACACCATGAGTNTTTGCATTATATCTATTTTTATTTTCATGCAAAGTCATAACACCATGAGTAACATAGTTACCAACTTAATGAGCACTGTGACCTCAAAACGAAAACTCTGGCTCAAAAAACCCACATTTTTCATAAAAAACATGAAAATCAACCCCCAAATGAAAAAGTGGTGCTACCGGCATCACCATTTTTTCAAACAGGGTCAAATTACAACATTTTTCAAACATGGCCTTCAAAACTCATACAGTAGCTTAAAAAAACCTTAAAATTAACACCTAAATAAAAAAAGTTACGCTAACTGATAAAAAAAAAAAAAAAAAAAAG